>OZ018322.1:195850387-196097887 GCA_963969495.1 Ceratothoa steindachneri
GGAGTTTCACTTCCTCTACGGCTAGTTTTATTATTTGAATGCAATTAGCGATGGTAAAATCGCGCCAGTAATCCTCCAAGTTGAATTTTTCACCTCTATCCATTGATATCACAAGTTGTTGTAGCCAACCAAAACTTACGTTTTACGACTGTGTACGCAGGTTTCCGCGGATGTCTGGAAATAGCGCAAATTTTGAATTTTAAGGACCCCCAAAATTTTCCGCGGATAGTTGAAGGCGCGGATGACGAACCGCGAATAGCCGAGGGTCAACTGTATATACGAGTATATATAATATATATATATATATATATATATATATATATATATATATATATATATATATATATATATGGGAGAATGAGAGGGGGAAGCAAAAACCTGGAAAGTACACTGAAGTTCTTTATTGACGTTTCTCCTCTTGGCTTCTTCAGAATTGAACTAAACGAAGAACGCGAGATCGCTCCATATATATGCAGCAGATTTATCCCGGCTTATTCTGGCTCAACCCTCGTAGTCTTTTTTGGTTGGATTTGTCTAGCCTTAATCTTTTCGCTTCGTATCTGATGAACCATCTAGCTTCATTAGCCAACCGAAAAAAACCGTCTCGGTGAATAGTTGACCTGTCGGAAACGATATATGCAGCCTCAATTATCCTCCTCTCTCTTCTCGCCATCCCAATTAAGCAAGTGACCGTATTCATCGATATGGACTACCATGGCATTCGAAGTTCTATGAGCTCTGACGTCTCTTTTATGTCACTAATCCTGGTTTTAATGTCTCTACCTGATTCACCATAGTAACTTTAGTCGCATCCCCCACAGGGTATTTGATAGATAATATAGCCTTATCTGTCTTAGCTGTCGAATTCTTGTGCTTTACTAAGTCCCTAATTCTAGTCTCCGCAGAACTGGCTACAAAAATACCTGCCTTCTTAAGAGATTCGTTAATTGTACACCCTGCCCTAGAGTATGGGGCAGACAAGTATCTGATCCCTTCTAATCCCTTCGTTGTGGGCACATTATCCTCGGCCGCATCAGTGACATTACTCGTTCTACCTTTCTCTGCTATTTTTATTGCTTTATTTCGTAATTTTATTAACAGACCCCCTGGATACTTCAGTTTTATGAAAGCTTTCTTTATGTAATCGAATTCATCGCTTAAAAAGTTTTTGCTGCAGATGCGAATAGCCCTTAGATAAAACCCGATGACTACCCCGGTCTTCGTTTCCATACCGTGTCCCAGACAAATAATTAATAAAATCGTCCCTATTTGTGCGTTTTCTGTATACGCAGAACTTCCCCCCCCCCCCATCACTAAGGATCAACGTGTCTAGGAAAGCAATTTTGTTGCTTTCTTTCTCTTCCGTGGTAAACTATATATTTTCATCCACCTCGTTCAGTCGCTTCAATTTATCGCTTACATTAATATCCGCTGAAATTATGGCCAGGACATCGTATACGTATCTTACCCATAGGGAATCCCTCCCCATAACTCCCATTAATTTATCGTTCTCTAAGACTTCCATGAATATGCATGCCATGTCGGCACTTAGAGGCGATCCCATAGCTAGTCGTCTGTGTTGTCTATATTCCTCTCCCTCAAGGTATTAGCTAGGCCATTGCCACGAACACTGGGCAAGATCAGCAAAGCTCATTTAAAGAATTCCACCGATTTAAAATATAAATTATGTGGGATGAATCTCGAGGGTAAGAAAATGGTTAGTTTTCGCGTTAAAGCATTATTCACTAATGTCCCGGTAGATGGCGCTTTGAAAGCAGTGAAAAAATCAATAGCCAACATTAATGACTCTGATCTACCCATTAATAAAAGGGACTTTATTGAATTAGTTTCATTATGTGTAAGGTTTGGGGCATTCACCTTTCATCAGATACGAAGCGGAAAGATTAAGGCTGGACAAATCCAACTAGAGAAGACTACGAAGATCGAACCAGACTAACCCGAGATAAATCTGCTGCATATATATGGAGCGATCTCGCGTTCTTCGTTTAGTTCAATTCTGAAGAAGCCAACAGGCCAAACGTCAATAAAGAACTTCAATGTACTTTACAGGTTTTTACTTCCGCCTCCCATTCTCACCTATACAACGTCGTGATATTCCTACCATATATATATATATATATATATATATATATATATATATATATATATATATATATATATATATATATATATAAATATATATATAGTGAGAGAATAGGTTGATGCTTGTAGCAAGTGGAGAGGTTGATTGATTGTGGCAGTGGTGACCAGTTCCAAGTAGAAACAAATGTGTTCGGGATTGGAGTTGGTTTGAGGGTGTTCAGAAAATAAGTTCTTATTTGAAATTACAAACAAGTTGATAAAAAAAACATTTTGAACTTGACGGATGGGAATACTTGTGAATCCTATACACCAACGTGAATGGATCACAAGGTAAAGACTGCGTGGATGATGAGTCTGACTCTGTCAGTAATGTATGGTTGTTTTATATGTGTAGAGAAAGTGAGCGTGGCCAATGGGTTTCAGTGGAAGAGGTTAGAAGAAAGTGATGTTCGTTGATGTGTGTTCGAGAGAGAGAGAGGAGATCGTCTATTCAAGGAATTTTATTGATAGATGATGAGAAATGGAATTTTATAGGATTCAGTCTAGCAGATGGGCGCTAATAAACAGAGAGAACGAAATGGTTAAATAAAAGTTATGTGGGAATAGAGTTTGTTGCGACCCAAAGGAAGATAACGTGACCAACAGTAAACAAAACCATTTTTCGGTTCGGTCGGAGCACCGTGTACAAGAATGTGAGCAACTTTTGTGTAAATGGATCAACATGTATATATATATATATATATATATATATATATATATATATATATATATATATATATATATATATATATATATATATAATAATTGAAAATCAGATGCCACGTGATTTATAGATGTATTTAAAGTCCCAAGGAAATGGAAATTGCTAAGAAGAATATTACATGAACCAATAAAACCTTAAGAAGGAAAATAGAAGATTTAAATAATGGAAAGATGAGGCAAACTATTTTAACTGTTATATGAAAATAAATAAAGAAGTTGGATTTGAAATATTCCTGGTTTTGTTATCAATTTCCATTTCCTTGGGCCTTTATATATATATATATATATATATATATATATATATATATATATATATATATATATATATTAAGGTGGTCCAAATAACGGGGTTAAAAGTATTTCAAAGTGCACGGATCCTTCCTCCACGCCAATGTTTCTTTTCATGTTGTATTTCTCTTCTCGTGTTCGAAATTTCACCACAATACAACGATATTTAGGTTATCCCATTTTTAATATTTTCTTCTTACTTTTAGGTTATGGCAATCAGCACTTGTTCGAGCCCCGAGTGTTGTCTTCTGGCGAAGCCTGTTGATTCGGGATTCCCTGTCATGTGCCCGTCTTCCAAGTAAGTGGTATGTGTTGTCGTTGTACCCGTTCCATTACTTCGTGGAAAAGAAGACCGTATCGGCAGGCCTGAACTTGAGATGTGGCGAGGCCCTGACCGTATAGTAGATTGCGAGGATCCGGACCCAGCGGGTGGATGCTTGTGTCAGGAAACTTAGAGGAATCCATGACGAATACCAAACACTCAAGAAACACCAGACTCGTGGGCGGGAGTCGGACCGTATCAAGGAGAAGATGTTCCTGGATTTCCTTCAGGATCTCTTCGATGTTGTCACAAGCGATGCCCTCAAAACCATAACCAATGAAGAAGACAACGAGTTCGCCAAGATACAGCGTGATGATATCTTCTCGTGCAGCATTGCAGGGATCGAGGCGAAGAAATCTGGAGTCGAGGCCAGACGTGTGATGAGAAATGACCAGGAAGCTGCTCTCAAGCGGAGATAAGACGAACGAGTGACCAAAGTTTAAGGGCCGCTGCTGCCTTCAGTTCCAGCTCCACATCGTCAGAGAAGTCACACGCTAAAGACGACTACCGACCTTCAACTTCAGCTTGTACAGCTGGTCCGCCCTTGAAGAATCCTAATAACATCCTCAAATCTCTTTAAGTCGTCGGCACCTTGGATCGAGTTAATCTTCCAGATCGTGGTGCGGCATTCGTCACTGGCACTTTTGCACAGGCTCTGGACCACGATATTTCTGATCTTACGTTGACCCGAAGTTCAATACAGCGGTTGCGTCGTCACACACGCCAAATCCAAGATGAAGAAGCGCGGAAGAACTTTTAAGCAACAGGTCCCCTTCTCCTGCATTGAAGTGGGAAAATGATGCAGGAGATGGGAGGAAAGAGAGTGGTGATGGTTGCGATTCTAGCAACTGATCAAGTATTCGATAAATTTCAGAGGATCCCAATTGTTGCTTGAAGTACTTGAGAAGCTCAGACCGCAGCGTGTCTGGAATTGCTCGAGTCTTGAAAGATTTGCGACTAAGTAGTCAGATTGGTCTTCGATACAACTGCAAGCAACACTGGCATCCACAATGGCGTGTGCGTCTGGATCAAGGAAGGTCTTGAAAGGGTGTTGGCGATGTTGGCATACCGCCATCATGTGTTAGAGATTATTCTCTCTGACGTCCTTCAAGTAGCCTTTAGGCACACTAGAGGTCCGAAAGTCAGCTTTTTCAAGCCTCTACAGAAGGAGTGGCCGACCATCAACTAGCAAGAGTACACGGTGGCTGAGGATACCCTCTTCGAAGAACATCTGGAGCAGCTCCGCTCTCAGATGAAGGATTACCTGGCATCTGCCATGGCTGATCTAGCGAAGGGTCCGCGCGATGACGACTTCAAAAGTTACTTCAGCTCTTAGCACTGTTCCTTGGATGGGGCAAAGAGATTTAACTATCGTTTCGTCCACCTGGTGCCATCCACAAAGCGAGGTAGATGTCAAAGGGAATTTACTGCCTCAAGATGTTTCTGTTCCGACACCAGTTCAAGACAACAAAACGAGAGGATCGGAATATGACTGGCATGGCGCTGTTGATTGCTCTGGTGTACGTCCACTTTTTGAAAAAAGATGCTCTGTCATTCCACGCCCGATACAACGACATCATCATGCTGACTGAACTCCAGAAGTACACCAACCAGATAAACGTCGCTGCACTTGCAAGCAATGACATCAAACGGCATCTCTGGTATTTAGCGGAAGACTTGGTCGGCTTTTCCCTGTTAGACTTCCGGTTTCAAGACAAGATGGAGGTCCACTGCGTGACTCAGATGAAGAAGGAAAATCCCACAGAAGATCACCCCAACCGGGCAAAAATCGAAGACACACGAGAGATCTGCCTTGAGGCCTTTTTAACCAAAAGGTCGCATCGTGTTTTCGACGTAATGAGGAAAGGCGAAGGCCAGGAAGCGAAGCAGGGCTTCCTGCAGATGGATATTGTCGCTTAGAAGGGCGGGAATTAGTAAGAGGACTTTCAGGCCAGAGCCAAAGCCTGAGAGTGGTGAACGACGCAGATGAACGAGGAGTGGCCCAGACAGTAAGCATAAAAAAGGTAGCAAGAGTAGGTTGGAATACCATTACCAGTTTGTGACATACTTAGGTAGACGCCATAAACCGAACGACCTACTCATGCGCAGTAAAGTAAGGGTCATCGAGCACCACTTTAATATTAATTATATCAAAGGTGCCGATAAGGTAAAGCCGCTGTATAACCTGAGTCGAAACCCCATCGAGGGTTATTTCATCACCTGGCAATCTTAAAACCATTATTCATTTTTGTGTGTTCGTGTTTTGTGTTTATATTTAAGATCTTAAAGTTTATAAATGGAAGGAAGTAGCTGGTTAGATACCACTTTCGAGCCATGTTCTTTTTTTTGGTGTGTAACCGATGATTTATGTTTTGTTTGTTTGTATGTTAAATTGGGTGTTGTAAAACATAATCTAGTAGGCTCGCGAGGCCTATGTCTATCCCCTGCCTTTGTACGCGCGCGCATGTGCGCCCAAGTTAAAAAAAACTTAAGTTATGAGTATGGTTGACGCCAGCTAGCCTTAATAATCAAGAATATGATCTAAGACATGTAAGTTTGCTTTTGTCGATGATGTTTAGTTATTTGTTTTGTTTTTTTCACTGGAGTTCCCCCTCCCCATTAAGTTCTTCGAAGGGAGGAATGTAGCGGAATCGATATCCCACCCTCACAACTGAGGCCCTGTTCCTTAACCACAACGTCCTGGCATTTTTGGCGACGTAGCGCGACCACTTCACCCCCCCCCCCTCTCTCCCCTTGCCTCGAAGAGAACCAGAAAGGCCGCCCAAAACCACATAATGCACTAATCATCACATGTCGGACACCAGTGAACCTAACATTGGTTAAACCGGCCATATTTCCCCTAAGAGTTGATATTTAATTTCAGTTCATATGTCAAATTAGAGGAGAGTTGACCAAAACCCAGAAGGTGCCCTTTAGGGCGAGCTGAAAGACACTCTGAGAAAACCCATTAAAGGAGGAGACTTAATGTAGCCGTCCTCAACCCCCTCCTTCCCCTACCCCCAGTGGGGTGGCGAAGTATATAATCAAATAACCAAGGACGGGTAGATCGTGTTAGTACTCGAGACAACTAAGTCCGGCTAGAGGCCCGGCTACCAACGAAAGGGACACAAAAGAAGCTCATCATGAGCCAGTTCCTGGTGGTCACACCGAATTTAGCATCTTGTCACGGGTAGATCGTGAGAGTCATCGAAACAGCAAAGTCCGGTGAGTGCCTGGCAACCCTAGGAAAAGAACTTAGAAGAAGCTCACCCTCGAGCTAGTTCCTGGTGGTCACACCGAACTTTAGTTAACTTGATTTGAGAAACAAGTTTAACTATCTCTCGTCAGAGAAGCCCCTATCCTGGTGTACTCCAAAACCCAGAGATAGTCCTCGCCATTGAGGAATACCTTAAAGTAAACTCCCTCAAGCACTCCCCTTCGTCAAAGGATTCACTCGATTTCTCATCGCTCGTCAGTGCGAATTATTCCCAGATTAACCCGAAGAGTGGAAGAATCATTCTTTTCCCGTCCAGTTGGTGAGATTAACTCACAAAGAAGACGTGCTTAACGCCAGCAACCGCACCTGCCAATTTCTCCTGCGGCTTTAACTCTTTCCCCCTTCAGACAACATATGGAACGGCAAGTCCGCGCGCCTGCCCGAAACAACATTCTTGAGGCGACATAAAAATTGAGGCCAAGTTCAGTCTCAAAGCCGATTCTCGTGTGAATCCTTAAAGGTATTTAAATCCCATTATCTGTTTCGTTGAAGGTCAATTTGCGTTCTATATTAAAGTGAGCTTTGGGTCAACCATTACTATATATTCAATTGTTTAATTTAATAAGCCTCGCTTAAATTTGTTGAATTCATTACTGTGTAGTTTGTTTGTTAATTATCAATTTTGGTTCATGTTGCAATTAAAGTCTATTTTCTTAGAAGCATTTAATTCAATCCTCGAAACGCTGAGCATGGCACAAGGAGTTTTAACGTACGTAACCCACCTATACGTACGAACAGCATCACTCGGTCCTTGCTATACCACGACAATGTATATATAGCAGTAATTGTATCTCGAGAAATATATTAGAATGTATCTCCATTAACGCGTTCCCAAAGTTCAACCTCGGCCCTGGTTTGTTCATGCTAAATAAAGTTGTTTCAGGATTTTGCACCCCTTAATGAAGGTTCAGAGGTGGGTAGGCTAATCCTCCCTTACACTATTTCAGGCAATGTATGTGCAGCCTCCTGTTTATTACTTGAAAAGGTCTTAAAGAATAAAGACGAAAGCGCTCGGAATCGTTTTTCACGTTTCCTTTGGGGGTGTATCTGTATATATATATATATATATATATATATATATATATATATATATATATATATATATATATATATATATATATATATATATATATATATATATATATATATATATATATATATATATATATATATATATATATATATATATATATATATATATATATATATATATATATATATGATATTGTAATTTTCTTAAACCAAAATTTAACATAAACTTTTTGAATTTAAAGACGACTATTATTCAATGTTTGGGATTTTTTTTTTAAAAAACATTGGAAAAGAGAGATTCAGATAGATTTTTAAAAATTATTAAAATTAAGACTGTTTTTCCCTATATATGAACTTTTATCCAGGTTCTTTTAAATAATTCAGAAAAAATAAATATCATTATCAAATGTTTTTGAAGTTAGAAAAATTAATTCAATTTCGTGAAGATCAGAAAATGTATTAAAATTAAGGCATGCTTTTTTTTGTATTTTTTTCTTATATAAAAGCAAATGTAGATGGGAAAAAGAGCTCTGGTTATTGTTTTTTGCGTATATAAAAGTTTCCAGTACATATCTCCTAATAATTTACTCTTGGTTTATTTTTATAATATCGATGTTTATTTTCTAGGCCTAAAGGCTATATAAAACTTAATCAGAATTCTTTTTTTCTCGGTCTAAATTTGCTCTACTCATTTTAAGAGAGCAGAAGTTATTTCCTCCTGATACAGATTAAATTGAAAATCTTTTTTAGAAATAATTTTAATAAAACTTTCGAAGGTACAAAAACTTTAAAAAAGCATCCATAGCTAATTTTTTTAAATTTTGGAATTTACCATTTTTTTTTCAAACACTTCAGGAACTCTTATAATTAACTTAGAATATACTTAGAAGGAACTTATAATATACCTAGGTCATAACCGAAATAAAAGGTAAAAGAAAAAATGTTGTTATTATTCAAAACCTTCAAAAATTCCCGTTCTTAAAATATGGATAAACCAGGCAATGGCTTCGCTACTAAGATTAAAATCTATAAAAAAGCAGCCATGGTTAAATTTTTAGAAATCTTCTGAACTTTGCCAATTATAATAATTTTAAAAAGTAACTCTGAACTAAATTTCCCCCCTTTAAAAATATCACGTTGCTAAAATATAGTTATAGAAGAAGATATATAAAAATAAATTTTCTGAACTTCACCATTTGTAATTCTTTGGGTTTTAAAAAATTCACAAAATTACGATACTTATTTTTATTTCTGAACTTCACTATTTTGTTTTTTGATATTATAAAAGAACTATTATAAATAACTTTGATAAAAAAATATAAGACATAACCAAGCTATGATGAAATTATTATTCAAATACTCAAAAAAATTCCCTTCTTAAATTATAGAGTTAGTGATGATGATGATGATGTTGATTAGAAACATTTTCAATTTTTTCAGCACAAAACCCCGTTGCTATAGCCAGATAAGCAGTAGGCCACAGACCGAGGGTCTGCCTGCAAAGCGCAAGTTCCTCCTGTAACGATAAGTGGCGAAGACACTCCTCTTTTCAATATAATATTTAAATTATTGCAGGTTTATTAAACATCACGATTTCAATAATGATAATGAAAAACTGCATTACTTCGCTGAATCCAAAATTGCACTTTCCTATTTGGGTTTCAGTCTCTGGTGCTTTGCTATTTGATGAAAAAGGTAAAATGATAACAAATATGAGTGAAATGACGACTGTTGGTTGTAATTATAATCTATTTAGTAATATTTTTTTAGGAAAAATAAATATTTGACTCTTTTTTAAATTTAGATATGGTTCTTTTCAAAGAAAAGCATGCAACCATAGGTATCCTGCACCAAAGTGGCCTGGAATGCAAGAAGATTGTTGCTAAAGGTATTGCATCTCTAGGATAATTAATGACTTTAAAACGAAGGGTTACTCTTTTGTGCGCCTAAGCGCTTCAAATAACGTCTAAGATCACCTCTTTGTAAGGTCCCTGCTCAGGGGGTTGAGTTGCCTCTAGTGCTTAGCTTGGTCACGATGAGAGAGAAGCAGATTTAACGCATCAGCGCGCACACTAAGGCTGAGTTTTTAAGACAAAAGCCTCAAGTCGAGGAGGGCTGCGAAGAAGCCTCTTCTTACCAAGAAGAACCTTACAGATAGGCTACACTTTTGTAGGAAATATAAAGAATGGAATGTTGAAGACTGAGGCAAAGGGATATTCTCTGATGACGTTCCCTTCCGCTTGTTTGGAACTTCTGATAGATTCCTTGTTAGAAGGAGAATGGGATAGCACTTTCACGAGTCTTGTCTCGTGCCCAAGGTCAAGCATCCGAATACTCTCCATGTCTGGGGCTGCTTCTCATTAAGGTGAAATGAAGCACTAACAATTTTGCCCAAGAAACTTCCCCTGAATTCAAAATGCAACCGAGCAGGCTTCATCAGCACCATTTCTCAACAGTTGAAGACTAATTTGGGGATGATAACTGCATTTATCAGCATGATGACGTATGTTTTTACAAAGAAAAAACAAAACAAAGTTCTTTAGGTGAAAATAACATCGAAATTTGGGACCTTGGCTCGGTAATTCACCAGATTTAAACCTAATAGAGATTTTGTGGGAGTAATCAAACTTGCAGTTGATAAACATAATCCATCTAATTCTGAGTAGTTGCGTGTGCTTAATGAACAAAATTAGATCAATATCAGTCAAAATATCATCATAAATTTGGTCGCCAGCATTCCCAAACGAATTAAAACAGTCCTGAAGAACAATGGACATCATTGTAAATATTGATTGCGTGATTCAATTGACTGTATTTATTCATATAATGGGTTTGGGCTCAAAAATTTTGTATATTTAACTTTCAAATTTTGAAACAAACATACTAAAATAAAATTCAACGTTGATTTATTATTAACAAATTTTATATGGAAAAATATAATTGTCTCAAAACATTTGACCATAACTGTACAATGTACTGAGATAAATTTCCCTCGTCGCTTGCCTCATTGTTTTTCTCTGCAGGGTGTTTTTTTTCATTGCTATTTCAATTAGCACTTCTATTTGCTCCTTTTCGTTCTAATTATCTGATATGGAGTGTGCATTTTGCTTACCCATATTTTGTGGATTGTTTTTATTTGTTCCTTGTTTTTATTCTATATGCTCTTAGTTATTGATATTTCTATTGATACTCATGTTATTTGAGGGAGTATTTTTTGCATTAGTAAAGTTTTTGCATATCCCATTTGAGACATCCGTGAAGAGGTTCTTTCTTATATTTTTCAATTAAATTATCCTTTGATAAACTAGGCCAAAATGACCTTAGCAGGTATCTGATCCGTGGTTTCGATCTCTCCAGGCGTCGCTGAGCCCCTCCCCCCTTTGTATTCGTTTAGATATATATTTGGGTCTTCTTATCATCGATTTCTTCTTTTCATGTTGCTTTAAGGATAAAACACAAACCAATTGAGCAAGAAGAAATCCTGTTTCTCGGCTTACAGGGTTTTGCATGATAATAAAAGTGGATAGGAGACAATTTAATAATTCTCCAGGAGGTTCTTTTGCCAGGAGAGACGCTCATATGGTTCTGTGTTCTTTTTCAAGAACGTTATTTCAACTCATATTAGCCGGGATGGTGAAAATGTGTTCTGAGGCATCGAGTTTTAATAACTTCTGAAATAACCCAGAATAAAATTATAATCCATTATCCGAAATTATATTAATAAGAACACGAAGACATGATATTATGTATATAGGGAAAAATACTTCAGCCACAGACTCTGATGTTATATACTTAAGTGCATATGCCTCAAATCACTGAGAGTAGCGGCAGATTATGGTTAGAAGTTATATAGGTATTTACCATATAGGAGGTGATACACACTATAGAAGGTCGTAGGTAAAGTTGCCGGTATGGATAATCCTAAATGGACAACGTTTAATTGGGAGTCACAACTTAGTAGTTGAAAGGGGCTACTGTTTTCAAGAAGTGAGCTGAATTTGTGTACTTTTGTGACAGTAACTCCCGTTCTTCTTTCGTTCCAAGTGATTTACAACTTATCTGCTATAAAATCAATCGAACTTCCCCGTTTTTTTTGCAAAAACACTTCATTAACAATAATAAATATAACCACTTTATAAATAATTTAAGAGTATCAACTTGACGATTCCACCTGTTAATGAATCTTGAATTTCAATCAAGGGACGATAGGAAATAGAGTCTGGATAGATGTTCTGATTGGGGCCTCAATTGGAAAGTCTGGTGTAAACCAGTTGATATTCTAATGACCATACGATAATATAGTCGGAAAGTGTAATGATAAAGAGGTAGTAATGAGTGACTATCACTGAATATTTAAATAGAGCTAGGTACTGATTTTTATACGTCAAAACCAGCAGGTGAAGTTAGAATCACTCAAATGAATTGTTAGGCGTGGCGTAGGGGAGTCACAATACGAGAAAATGTCTCTTTGTGCGAAGAATTCCGGGAAATATTTGTCACTATGTGTTCAAAGGTGGATTAGGAACTTCCCTTAGTTGTCTTTTCTTGAGGCATCTGCAAGGAAATCGTTATGGTTTTGCATCAGGCGCACCTCTCAGTAGGGCTCTGTCCCAAATGTTTTCTCCCCGGAAGCGAGAGTTTCCGATGATTGCGTATGCATAGCAGTGCTTGAAAGTTGAATAAACGCAGAATTGCTATTATATATATATATATATATATATATATATATATATATATATATATATATATATATATATATATATATATATATATATAGTGGAACCCCGTCATTCGTATAGAATCTGTTGTACGAATGGGGAATCATTTTTTCCCATAAGAATTAATGTGAATTGGATTAATCCGTTCCAGACCCACAGGATGATTGCGTATTTAAACCTTTATATAAAATAATCCTTTAAGCATAAAATACATAAAAGCTATGAAAATACAATAAATATAAAGTAATGTACGTACATGAAATAAATCAAAATTTAACTGAACTTTACCTGTACTGAGGTGAGCTGATGGCATAAATGGAAGGTGGAGAGGAGAAGGAGAAGGGATGTGTATGTTACTGTTTAGAAGTGAAGTCACCTTTCATAAAAGCATTAGGTAACATCCCTTCTGTCGTTTTCTCTCTCTGTCTGCTGTTCTTTATTTCTTCTGCCTTTTGGCACTAGAGGAATCTTGGGATTCTTTCTTTAAAAACCTGCCCAATGTTGACGATTTCTCATAATTTTTCTAAAATGGTGAATAATGTTGTCATTAAAAAGTTCGATACTCTTGTTGACCACTACAGTGTTAGGATGCCATTTCTACGCCACTGTCTGTGTTTTCTTCCAGTAGTAACACAGTTCTTTAATTTCTGCAGCCGAAATACTTCTCTTACTTTCCTCCTCATCTGAAGAAATTTCTTCAACCACTTCTTCTTTATGCTCTTCGTGCAATTCTTACAGTTCTTTAGTAGTCAGCTCATTTTGTGGTCTTCGACCAACTCCTCCACATCATCACTGTCTACACCTAAACCCATTGTTTTTCCCAGAGACACAATATCATCCACCACTCTAAGCACTGTGTCAAAGCGTTCAAAGTCTCTGGCTGCCACACTTTCTTGCCACAAATTCTTTCAGGCAGAATTCAGCGTCCTAAAAGAAAAACAATAAAAGATATTGAAATAGTTCTTTCAAAAGTCCCTGAGGGTTAGTTCTATGTCAGAGGTCACTTCAAAGCTCCTTTGAAAAAGTGCTCTTTTGTGTGAAGCTTTTTGAAGTTTGAAATGACCTGCTGATCCATGGGCTGGATTAGAGAAGTGGTGTTGGGGGGCAAAAATTTCACTTTGATTACGTTGTATTCACCCACCAGATCTTCTTCCATGCGTGGAGGGTGAGCAGGAGCGTGTCCGGTGAAAAACTGCCTTGTTACCCAAGCCTTACTATTAGCCCTCAATATTACACTGAGTTTACTTTTTATAACATTATTTTTCTTGAACACTCTTGGTTCTTCTGAGTGGTAGACTAAAAAGGTTTAATTTTGAGGTCCTCACTAGCATTTGTACCAAATAAGAGTGTAAGTCTGTCTTTCATAAGATTGTGTCCTGGCAAGGATTTCTCCTCCTCTGTGATGTAGGCTCTCTTAGGCATCTTCTTCCAGAAGAGGCCAGTTTCGTCACAATTAAAAACTTGGTTAGGAGTAAATCCCTCACTCTATACAAAGTTTTACAATCCCAAACAAGCTTTACAGCAGCAACTTTCTCTGCACTAGCAGCCTCACCACGCCTAACAACACTGTGAATGCCATTTTGCTTCTTAAATCGATCAAACAACCCCTTCCCTGCTTTAAATTTATCACTTTGCGCACTGGTTCCAGGGATGTCTCGCTTAAGATCATCATACAACTGCTTTGCCTTTTCGCAACTTATTGTTTAAGAAATGCTGTCACCAGCAAGTTG
This sequence comes from Ceratothoa steindachneri, assembly GCA_963969495.1. Lineage (NCBI taxonomy): Eukaryota > Metazoa > Arthropoda > Malacostraca > Isopoda > Cymothoidae > Ceratothoa > Ceratothoa steindachneri. The sequence continues at coordinate 195,864,620 of OZ018322.1, forward strand.
TTTTTACTCACAGATACTCACAGAGGATCTTCTGGAAGAGGCAATTAATCCTGTGACTCCAGGGTTTTGAAGTCAGAGTTATCCTTCTCTTGGGTGGACTACCTTTCAGGGATACCTAGTAAATAGTGTCAACTTCTTTAAAAAAAAGAAGAATCCGGGCGGAGATTCAAACTGCTGACCCAAAGATTGCCGGGCAAGCGCTCTAACCACGCTAGTATAATCCAAGCTAACAAAAGTTTTCCTACTTGTTCAATTTTAGGTCTCTTGTTCGCAGCAAGAACGGTCACTCTTTTCGCCATTTAGCCCCTTTTATTGCGTCTTTATTTTTGAGTATGGACGATATGGTTGATTTCGCCTTACCATACTGAGTTGGTAGGTCGGACACATCTGTTGCACTTTCAAAGTTCCTAATGAGTTATTTTGCCAATTCAATTGTGGTTCTTACCGCTTTCCTTTTAGGCTTGGTTGAATAACTGATTTTTTTGGTGCTCATGACTGCACTATTTTTAATAAAAAAAACAAAATAACAATAAATTACTCTAGCACAAAGTTACACGAAGCGTACGTAGCGTACGCAAGGTACATATCACGACACTAACCTGAAGTGTACGCCGGTGACGCTGTCCGAATCGCGGAGCACCATGCGAATGACGTGGTTCAAATATATATATATATATATATATATATATATATATATATATATATATATATATATATATATATATATATATATATATATATATGAGTGAAATGTGAACGCGTGCTTTCCTTTGTACGACCGAAAGCTTGGCGTGCAAACTAGCAAACATCTACCAAGTTCAAGCTTTTGTTGCCTGATAAAGAAGATGTGTGGAAAGTTTATACAGATCAGGAGAACAGAGATTTTACAGGAGATGAACCTGATAAAGCCAACAGAAAAAAAATCCACATCGACTGGACAAAGACTCGAACCTCAGATCTCTGGTCATCCAGATCAGTGCTCTACCACTGAGCTAACACGGGACTAACACGCAAGCCGACATATATATATATATATATATATATATATATATATATATATTCGGAATATGAAGACCCTGGTAATTACACTAATCATTTATTGGCCGAACGTTTCGGACCTTCACTAGGACCATCTTCAGCGAATGTGTCGACTATGAGAAGGAGAAGGAATATTACGATAACAGTTAAAATAATGCATTATATAATGACTAAAAAAGCGGATGAAGACAAGTTAAAATAATAAAATTGACAATTATTGAGATTAAAGTAAAAACACAAATAACAATATATAGAATTAATTAATATTACCCAGTGTAATTTTAAAAAATTACACTGTCAAATATAACCATTACTAAAAACAACATGGCATCCATATATATATATATATATATATATATATATATAGATATATGGTGTTCTGTCAAAATTTTACGATTTATAATATCTCCTTCTCTCAGCAATAATTAATGCAGCGTTGTCTAGCATACAAAGTAAAGGGTTAGTTGAAAGAAAGGTTAGGTGATATGGATGACTTAAATTCATCTGGATATTGGGAAAGATTCACCTGCACATGATGATTCGAGCCGAGTATCGAAATAACGGCATAACTGGTGTTCAATGCCCTGGTAAGACTTTAAATGCTGTAAGACGTGACTATGGCAGCTTCAACGGAGAATACGTAACCGTGGTCAGCAGAAAGAAACACAAGATTCGTTCTGACTGCGTTCGTACGCTAGAATTCCTCCACCAACTGCAGATCAAGGTGATGGAAGGCTTGAGCAAGGGAATCCCTGAATAAGGACCTTTGCTTCCACTTGTAAAAGAGGCGCAAGGAAGAAATTCTGACAGCAAGGCAAGAAGAACCGCTTGAAGAAGGGAGTGAAACTCCTGAATAAGCTGAAGCATCATCTTTAACCGGGGACGACCCGGTTCTTCTCGAATGAAAAGAACCGCTTGAAGAAGGGAGTGAAACTCCTGAATAAGCTGAAGCATCCTCTTTAACCGGGGACGACCCGGTTCTTCTCGAATGAAAAGAACTTCTAAAAGGACTTGTTGCATAACGTCCAGGGCAACAGTTGGTTTGCCTATAGGGTTTTTTGGTATATTTGATCCCTCTCTTAAATATGTTATGCCTGACACTATACATTCTTTTTACGTAGTATTCGCTTGTTTTTTTATTAAATAAAATCACTTTTTTTCTATTGCCAATGAATTGTGTTCGCCGAACGAAGCTGAAATCGAACTATAAAAAGCCTTTTTTTATATTTTGTTTGTCCTTACTTTTTTTTTTGTTTTTTTACAAACTATTCTTTTACGGCACTATTTCTTATTATCGTTGCAAAACAATCCCTTCCGTATAGGCTAGTGTATTACGAAAAGTTTGAAATACAACAAACACACTTTCTCGATGTTTTCACTTTTGAAATCAATGTTTCGTTTCCGTGTGGGTAGTATAAATACTAAAGGAAAGGCCTGATCATGCGTGTGACGTGTGCTCCAAATTCTTATTAGTCGCGTACGAGTCTAGTCGCCGGCAACTCTACATCTCACTATGTCGGTTGTCAGTCTGGCAGTTCCTGTTTTGCGCTATTGTTATGCAATAACGTTTTAACTATTCGGCCGATTCTAACAGAATTTGAAAGCTTCATGTTGTTTTACATTCTATTTCTAATGATATAATTGTCAAGATCCTCCCAAGGATAGCCCTGAAAAATTTGGGGGGGGGCAATAACATTATAACTATTCGGCAGATTATAACGAAATTTGAAATCCTTATGTTGTTTTACATTCTCTTTCGTATGATTTGATTGTCAAAGTCCTCCCAAAGTTAGCCTTGGAATTATTTTGTTTTCGCAATAACATCCTAACTATTTGGCCGATTCTAACGAAATTTAAAACCCTTCTCTTGTTTTACATTCTCTTTCGAATGATAGGATTACCAAGATCTTCCTAAGGTTGGAACGGGAATTATTGAAAGTTTTGAAGCTCGTAAGGTTATAAAACAGAATAAGTGGGAGCACGCGACATTTTAATCAGCCAATTTTTTTTTTTATCAACAGCGCTCAATCCTTTCGATTTTATTTGTCAAAAGTCAATTAATAAACACTAAAAGCGAGTGCCTAAAATTTAATTTGAAATTTACAGTTAAGAAAGATTTTCTTTCTGTTGTGATAAATTGTTTGTTGGAGCGTTGGGCAAGAATAAATGGTGCCTAAAGTAACTAAATTATACTATCCGATTTTATTAGCGTTTACTAGTATATTATTAAAAATAGCGGGAGGGTGCAACCCCCTACAATTAAAAGGTGGTATGGAGGGAGAAGCCCTACATTTCTAAAAAAAAGTAGCAGGAAAAATAGCCCAAATAATCACATGCAAAATCAATCCTCGCTAAACTTAGCAATTTTCCTGTTATCTGCCACAATACTCTCATCTACTTAAGCCTACAAAATAAATACGCGAACAAAGTATCATGCAATGTTGAACACAATTCTACAGGCACAACTAGAAATTTTATAACTAGTCTTAGATTTGAATAGGAAACGTTGAGTTATATAATTTTTACAAATGGAATTTAAATTTACAGTAAAAAGACGAAAGATTTTAGAACTATTTGACTTAGCTCGGTGGCTGTAAAATTACTATAATTTCACAAGTTAGGAGCGTTTTAATTTCTGAATCTAATATTTATATTAAACCATTTTAAAATTAATATTAAACGAAGAATTAAAGCACAATTTACCCAAAACTCCCTCCATAAAATTACAAACCTAGCCATACTACGGTTTATACAAATGCTCCAGCCTCAAATACCGAGCAAAAAAACAGGAAAGATCCAAGAAAAACATTTAAACCAGTGACTTCAAAAATTATTATAGTTTCATAAGTTAGGAGCATTTTGAAATTTAATCTTCTTATAAAATTAAAAAAAAGCCTAAACGAAGAATTATAGCAAAATTATTCAGAAACTGGCTGCATAAAATCACAAAGCCAGCCATAGTGCGGGTTACACGATGCTCCAGGTTCACCATAATATATATATATATATATATATATATATATATATTAGGGTGGTCGCATTACCTGATTGTATTACCACGTTGAACAGTAGGTCACATACTCAATTTCATCAAAATAGAACAATATTTACTGGTCACTATATGGATCTTAACTTATTAGTCTGCTGGTAAATTAATTTTGGGATAGAAATGAACAGTCTTTGCAAATACTAGTTTATTTGAGACAGATCTTGGTGTTGAAAGACAATTTTTTAAAGATATTTATATAAAAGTGAAAAGAAAATAGTTAAATGGCAAATGATTTCTTTTTGAAACAAATTATAACTAAAATTGCTGATTTAGCATTGATCCTTTTGCGCATGAGGGAAAACTTTTGTGATGTTTTGCCACAGATCTGAGAAGCAACTGTTTCTGTTCTTCATCTTTTGTTAGAGATGCATTATACGATTTGATGAGTGCAATACCTCTTTCTGCTGGATCGTTAACAAGCATTAAGTTAATCGCTCAACGTTGAACTTCTTGAAAGCACGTATTCTCTTCCCAAGAACTTAGGTTAGTCTTCAGGAATGTATCCTCTGCAAACTTGTATCCATCTTTCATTAGGAGACTGAAGATTAGCTTAGTTTTTTGAGTTACTAGTTCATGCAAGTCCAAATCCTCGATATTTTTGTAAGATTAAATAGGCGAACAACTTTGGTGTTTTCATTACGTTGGAGATTGGAGACCATCTTCTGTTTGGTCTCAGCATTAATTCTATGATCGAAAAATGCAAGACCAACAAGATCTTCTCCAAGATACCAAAGGAGTCTGTGAAGGTCTGTAGTTGCTTCTTTAGATATTGTCTGATTTGGGTACTTTTGCAAAGTTTTAAGAAGCAGAATGTCATTTAAAGGAAGGAGCATCAATTCCAAAATGGGCTTCATTCCAAAAACGCGAGAAGAACAAAGCAATAAAAAGAGAGCACTCTCTAATATTGGTCTTTTAACGTTCCTTTAGTTTCAGTTGATGATTAAACAAGTATATTTTCAGGACATATATAGCGTTAGCCATCCAGCGTGCATGCTGAGTCGCTCCTGGGGCTCTTAATGTAACTTATATCTCATCAATGCCCCCGAGAAAGATGAGACTGAGTCGCAGCAATTCTTCATAATCGTCACGCAACTGACGAGATTTCAAAGCTTCCTGAAAATATGGGACCATTACTCCTCGAAGATTATGCATTACGGGATTAACTAATAAACTGCTATCCGCCTCTAAAAAAGAAGCCTTTTTAAGTGACGAACATTGTTCTTTAAAACGTTCAAAGCGACTTCTCTTTGGAGCACTCGTAGGCCCAAGTAAAATATTGCAAGCACATGACAACATAATTTCGAAAATATGATAACGGCACGCAATCCAAACAAGTTCCCTTCCTAATACTTTCTCAATTATATTACAAGCTCCTTTTTGTAGGCCTGTATTTGATGCAGTTGTGTCAAATACAAAGCCTTGAACTTCGTCACGAAGATTCGAGTCATTAATTGATGAAATGCATGCCATAGCCTGTTCTTCTCCTGTTGCTCGTGTTATTTTTGGCACACCAATAAGTTTTTCCATTCCATTTACAGAAACTATTATTGCAATTCGTTCTACTACTTCCTTTGCCCCATCAATAGCAGGTAGTAGTTTTCCATCATAGTGAAGAAGGATCGGTTCTTCAACAGACAACGAAGCTTTGTATTCATTGTATGTTGCCTCTCTTACTTGCTTTCTGGAACGACGTATAGAACTCCTGGAAAGTTTCATAGCTGCAATATCCTGACCCAAGGCTTGTGCTATTGATCCAGCAACCATTGTTGCTTTTCTATCCGTAATATTTGCACGATCAAGAACAGCAGCAAACGCATGAAGTTGTAAAGATATTTTTTTAATTTGAAGGACTACATTGTGCATTCTTTTTTCTAGTTGAAGAAGGTGGACAAAACTCTTTGTCTGCCGCAATTAAACTTTCTCCTTCAGATGATGATGACTAGAAATCTGCATGAGCAGCAGCCTCTGCTTGATTTTTAGAAGTATATACTTTTTTTTGTATTGTAAATCCTTCTCATGTCGATATCTTTTGCGGGATTCCTTGGCTAAAGTAATCTTATCACGGCACGACATACTGCGGGAGAAAATGTTCTCTCTCTCTCTGCATCAACAGAAATTGGCGGTTTTCTTCATTTTTTACACATTTAAAGCATTTTTTGAGGCTATGTCAAAAAGTTTTGAAAGAGTAGAATCGAAACTACTCTCATTATTCTACATGAGTACAGTTCGGTTTTGCGGTTCTTCTTCAAAGAAAGGTATTCTTCATAAAACCTTGAGAGTTTCCTAACGCAAGAGTCTATTCACTGTGTGGGAATTCGGGCTCTTTCCCATACTTTTATCACTTTTTTGCAAGCGAGGTTGTAACTATGTGTCAAAGTCATTGACTCCACTTGATGGTGGTACTGAATAACACGAAGCACATCACCACATGCTGGTAGCCTTGCATATGAAAGATAACAAGTAGGATGTCCTAAAAGCCAGACTGCCGCAGATGAACGATTGCTTCCAGCCCTAATCTGAAACAACAAAAATAAAAATTTATTGTAACTGAGTGAGCTCCCGGTTCCCCTCCATTGAGTTATACTTCGAAGATATTTTTTATACACTAAAATATCTAAATATTCAATATTCATGAAAGAATAAGCTTTCATTTGACATAAATAAATAGGCTCCTGTGTTTGTAAAAAATTACGGCAGTCATGCTTAATTAATATATATATATATATTGTGAATTAAAATATGAACATAAAGTGTGTTAACATATAATTCTAATATTCTTTAAGTAAGTCTGATATTGATAAAAAACTGCAAATTATCTATGCACCGAATAAACAAAGTATATTACTTACCTAAATAATTATATATATGCTTGCATAAACCAGCACTTGTATTCACTTGTATTGGTCAACTGATAAACTTCAAACTACAAATGAACAATTAATCAATCCTCGCTGACTTATATAGGAAATGGTGCAATTGCATCACCAGAAATCCACAAGCTGAAACAACACTTATTATTACATCATACACCGAGTATGTGAATGTCATTCCACTTTTCAGATAATGCAATATATTGATTTTTTTTTCGAATTATTGTAATTCATAAGGAATGAGTTATCAATGATAAATATATGATAGTATATAAGTAACAACCAAGAAATGCCTACTATTAAAAAGTTCCAATATTTTGACAGAAATTTAAAAATATGGAGACACAGCGACCTCTAAATATTCACCAATTTAGTAAATATTTTGCATCAGCTCTTTAAACATCTTATAGCATAATTTTAGCCATGTGGAGAACATTCCCAACTAATTTCAATTTTTTGCATATATTTTTGGACCACTCTAATATATACATATATATATATATATATATATATATATATATATATATATATATATATATATATATATATATGGAAGTGTGGCCTCATCACTGAAAAGAAGACCTTTATCGAACTTATCTCCTTCAACTTTCTTTCGCATATGAACACAATTGTTTGCACGTCCGTTTGTCATCTGCCTTTCAGGCATGAACGACTTGCAGCTTGTTGAGTTTTATTCGCAAACGTCGTGACTCCAACAAACATCAATTTCACCGAATCATAGCTCGGGTTTTCCATCACCTTCGCCGGCACTTGTTGGGTAAATGCTGGCTCCCAGAAACTGTCAGAATTCAGGATGCCAACTTTTTTGTTGGCCATGGATTAGTCGTCTCTGTTTCAGCTGACTTTGTCACGTCTCACAGTCTTTACATTGTTAAGAAATCATTGAACACCAGTCTTGATGTCGTCATTTTGATACTCGACCAGAATTAGCATGATGCAACTTAATCTTTCCAATTTTCAGATGGCTAGAGTGCTCTAAGTCAGCTAACTTTTACACGACTAAAATATAACTCTGTATGCTATCCAAAGCCATTGGCTGTTCACCCATACACTCAATTGTTTCTGGCAAAAAGATTAACTAATATTAGTCAAATTTAGCTAAAACATCGTGTATATAATTCATTTGTTTTCCCTAAGAATAAGCAAAATAAGCTTCAACAAACACTTGTAATATTATTTTCATCTTTTCTATGTGACTGTAGAGGAATTATAACATAACGCCACCCAGAGGGCTAAGCGGATATATATTTATATATATATATATATATATATATATATATATATATATATATATATATATATATATATATATATATATATATTATAATCCCTCTTCGGGGAGAGCGAGAGAAACGTACCAGAAGATGAGGGGAGTGAGAACGTTAGTTGTCTGACTAACAGTTCAACCACCGAAAGGCTCTGGTTTCCCCGCCGAGTGGGTAGTCGAGTCGAGCTGCAGGACCAAGGTAGCCGCAAAAGGCCATTAACCAGCTTTAATAAGCTTCAACAAACACTTGTAATATTATTTTCATCTTTTCTATGTGACTGTAGAGGAATTATAACATAACGCCACCCAGAGGGCTAAGCGGATATATATATATATATATATATATATATATATATATATATATATATATATATATATATTATAATCCCTCTTCGGGGAGAGCGAGAGAAACGTACCAGAAGATGAGGGGAGTGAGAACGTTAGTTGTCTGACTAACAGTTCAACCACCGAAAGGCTCTGGTTTCCCCGCCGAGTGGGTAGTCGAGTCGAGCTGCAGGACCAAGGTAGCCACAAAAGGCCATTAACCAGCTTTAATAAGCTTCAACAAACACTTGTAATATTATTTTCATCTTTTCTATGTGACTGTAGAGGAATTATAACATAACGCCACCCAGAGGGCTAAGCGGATATATATATATATATATATATATATATATATATATATATATATATATATATATATATATATATATATATATATATATATTATAATCCCTCTTCGGGGAGAGCGAGAGAAACGTACCAGAAGATGAGGGGAGTGAGAACGTTAGTCGTCTGACTAACAGTTCAACCACCGAAAGGCTCTGGTTTCCCCGCCGAGTGGGTAGTCGAGTCGAGCTGCAGGACCAAGGTAGCCGCAAAAGGCCATTAACCAGCTCTCAAAATATCCAATTACCTACAAGGCTAGGAGTCCCCGCGGTCAGTGAGCCAAAAAGCGCTGTCAGATAAAAAAAAACACCGAGAAGAAATAATGTAACGTTTGTCGGTGCCTCTAATTAAGAAGCAGACCTGGGCTTCGCAGTGCCACACCCTTCACCCCTTGCGCTCCCCTCAGTAGCATTACCCCGTCTCCCTTAGGTGAAGCACTCTCCGGTCTATGAATAAGCCCCGGAATGAAAGAAAGGAGATTATTATTCTGTTAGAGACGATAGAGGACTAGATCATTGTGATCAGTCCCTCGCCAAGTTCCGAACTCGACTTCTACGACTTAGAAGTTTGTCTCCTTTTCTTATTGGTGCAATGCCGACTTATCCTTCACAGACTTAGCAAGAGGTCTGGCTAGATTACAATTCCTAAGTGCCGAACAGGAATTTCGGGAGCAAGACAAAGGAAGATCCGCTCACCCTCGAGGGTCTATCAAAGTGAAATCTCAGTAATTGTGAGAGAAGAAGAATTAATCCCCAAGGAAGTTCCATTTAAGTACTTTCGTAATCACCTCGTAAACAAAAATCCAGTTGGGCAACCTTGCGAAGAAGACGAGGATACTAGAAGAACTCAAGAGCTACCAAGAGGAGTACTCCTCGAGTCAGAGAGCACAACTCCTCTCTCCGTCTTTTAGACGTATACTCGGATAGAAAAAGTTATAATCAGCCCCTGTTCCTTTCAAGGTCATGTAAGTCCGAATTACTATATATATATATATATATATATATATATATATATATATATATATATATATATATATATATATATTGTTTTGATTAAGGAAGATTTTAAGGCTGTACCAAAGCTAACTAAAGGAGATATAATATTTAGTGACTCCTGTCATATTTTTAGTTAGATTAGTGAAACGTAAATCATAGCTAAATTCTGTACTAAAAGGTCTCCATAAATTAACTAACTGGCAATTAGTTTGTTTACGTGGATCCTACTTTGCTTGGATCAGGACTCGCGTCAGGAATAGCCCTTATTCAATTTTTTGCTTTTAGAATTTAATGTAAATATTTGAGTTCATTGATAAATTAAAAAGGTATATATTTTTGGTTAATTCTTGGTGTTTCACTGGATCCTTACGTGTTTACCGGCTCTTTCCTTAAAATTGATTAAACGCTGTGGTACTCTCATAATACAGTAATTAAATAGTCCACTCAGCCAATAGAGGAATTGTTTCCTTTCCTAAGTAGTAGTGTCAGACTGGCGCGCTCAAATTATTAAATATATAAATCTCTGACAAAGAGAAGGAGCCACAATCCTTTGACAGTGACATTTTCTTCAAATTACTTCAAGTACAGGGTATTTTTAAAAATTTTATATCATTTCGCAATCTAATAACTATGCCTATTCTCGTTCAATTGACATCAATTTTTTAGACTATGTGTGGAAACGCGTAAATCTTTGTGTCTAGTTTTTTTTCTCTTTTCAGGTATAAAAATTTAATTGACTGGAAAAGCAAAGGCGTTTTTTGTATTATAGTATGCTCAAACACAGTTCAACAAGACTGTGCAGCGTGCATTTGTGAGAGACTTCTCTAAATTGCACCACCAGCAATCCAGATTTGAACTTGGCACAAAAGCTTCAAAGTCGAATGCTGTATGTGCAGGGCAAAATGACCTGGACGACCACCAGCATTGGAAGAGATAGTTGAGCAGATTCGCTAAAACTCATTCGAAGCCCCAACAAATCATTACGAAGAACAAGTCTGAAAACCATGATTCCTCCAACGACATTTTGGATTTTCCTAAAGAAACGATTGCGAATAAAACCCGATAAGCTACAGCTCGTTCAGGCCTTAAAGGCAAACGACAAGTAAAGGCCCAAACAATTCTGTGTTGATATGCAAGAAAAACTTGAAGGAGGTGTGTTCGATGAAGGTCTTCTTTTCAGTGAAGAGGCCACACTTACTATGAATGGATAATTAAGCAAGCATAATGTCGCATTTGGTGCGAAGAAAATTCCTATTCCACACATAAGCATGTAAGGGAATCACCAAAAGAAGAGTGAATGTATTCTGTGCCCCATCTCTAATAATAATCTACATCGCCTCTTTGTTTATCTACAAATGCTTCATAATTGGTTAATGGAAGAACTTATTTCAATTGAACATGAAGAACATTTATTAATAGGACGAGGCTCCATCTAGCTGCAAGATCACTGTGTGGGCTTACCTTAATGAGAATCTGCCATAGAGATTGATCGAGCAGCTAGTAAGAATGAAGACAATATGCTGTTGAAATGACCTTCACGTTCACCTACCTAAGACTTTGCAATTTCTTTCTCTGGGGCTAAGCGAAGGGACTGGTCTATGTCATGTAGTTTCCTGTAAGCCTAGAGGAACTTGAGCAGAGAATTACTGCCGCAGTGAATAAACTTACTAATAACACGCTGCAGCGTGTTTGGCAGGGGCTGGACTACGGACTTGGCGTGTGCCGTGTTCCAGATGGCGCTTGTGGAAAATTTGTGAAACCGTTCTTGGAATCTAGATACCTTAGAATCTTTCATTGAAACTTTGAGGAGTAGATGTAATATTGCCCAACATTAAACCTGTTCAGTTTCACTCACTTAGACTATGCAGTTTCTAAGATATTTAGAACTCAATTTATATATATATATTTTTACAAACGCCCCCTATATTTGAGGGTCGTTCGACATGCACATCATAAAGCAACATTTTTTTTTGTTTTAGTGGCCTTCAAATAAAGATAATTGACGCAGGTTCTAAACTTCACTGTGTGTTTCGATCTACACGTCCACCAAAATCGGGTTACCATCCTGCGACTACCCATACTCCATGTAGCATAACTGAGCTCAAGGCTGGACAATGTATTCCACATCAGCTAGGTCATAACCCTCAGTGGAACTCTGACAGTCAGAAATTCTGTTCTCAGAGTGAAAACTAAGTCACCTTGATTTCATTTAAAACCTTATGACTAATGTCATAGATAAGATTTCTGTTTTTTTCAATTCTTTAAATAAATTTATTTTTTAAATTTTCCTTAATTCAGAACATTTGTTAATATTACACAACTAATTCGATATAAGAATTTGACACTTCTGAACTCCTTTAAAGTGAATTCGACTCTTATTCAGGTAGCAACTTATTGGGAGCTTCTCATGCGCTAGTTATAGTGAATATTGCAAAAGGGTTCCAACCATGGGCACCGGGTTCGATTCCCGTCGATTTCAGACACAAAAAAAAATCGGCTTCTTAGGTAGCTGCCGCCTAGCAAGTGATTGTCTAGTTTGAGAAATATTCGCATACAGCTCAGGCTACTTAACGACATCATGCACATGGACAATCATAACACCCCTGTCTCTTCCTTCTTTCACTCTTTGTTCACTTGTCCGTTCAAGAACCTGTTTTCTTTTCTACATTCCCTAAAGTTGGAAGCGGCGGGCGTCCCTTGGTCCACGAACAGTCACATGATCAGTGCTTGGGGGCGAAACATAATACCAACGCTCTTTCAGCCCCCCCCCCCCGAAGATCGAACCGTGGTTCCCACAAGCTTCGTTGTGTCCCAAACTATCCGACACATTCCTGTTGAGTGTCTCATTCTAGAGGATTTTCAAGCACGTTACCTGTCCAGGTCTCCTGGTACGGGCAGGGTCGCTACCACTTTTCTCTAGTACTCTCGTACTCTGAAATGGTTCAGGCACTCCTGACAGTGAACTACCTGACTTTTTGGAGGAGGTTGGTCTTCTCGATTTTAGTTTGCTCTCTTGTTATTGGATGCGTACTTATGTCCCCGTGTGGGGGTCCTCCTTCCGACGCCGGGGCGACCTCTTTCCCCCCTTTTTCTTATTTATTTCTTTTGGTTTTTGGCTTTTTTTCTGGTCGTTCTCTTTGTTTTTTTCCCGTTTTGTCTTGTTGTTGTTTTATTTTTATTTTTCTTTACTGCTTCCTAAATGATAGGTTGAATTGGTTTTTGGCAACTATGCTCCGAAAGAGAGTCGTCATATGTGCCCCGTTGCCATCAGTTGTCATTTTGATCTTCGTGTGAAATTCATTATAGAGTCAGAAGACCTCCTCCGAGATTAAATAAGAACGGGTGGCGCAATTAACCCACACCGCTTTCCAGGAGACTTGTACTCCTACTTCTCCCGTTAGGGCTGGGAAGTGTTCTTGTGCTCACTTCTCCTCGTGCAATGCTCGAAAAACTGAAACTAAGATTCTAAAAAATCACTAACGGCTTAATTGAATGCAATAGCAACTAGGCCCTTATACGCAAACTAGAAAACACTCAAAGAGCGCATACCACTGCAAAATGTGAAATAGTGCTCTTGAAATTGACTACTTTACTACTCTTTGCCACTAGTAAGCGGAATCAATGTTTTGTTATGGTATCTACCATGCTTTTCCACATCATCTCTTGGAAGAAACATGCAGCTGTCATTTTTATCTTGTTAGTCATAATAGTTATCTATCTCTATACAACTAAATATCTGATAGTTTTTCGTTATTGTTTTTAAATATTTAATAAGAAAAAAATCGATACAAAATAACATAAAATGCGTAGGAAATTGGTAAGTCTGAATGAGTATAAATACAGAATAAAGTAAGTTTCCTTTAAATCGGAGTACCGATTACCGGGTACATTTTATCATGCCATTTTATTTAAAACTTGCTTTTTTATAATTCATTTAATTGCTTAAGAAAACTATAATAATATTTTTACACAAAATGACAGTTGTAGATTTGTTATCTTAATTTTTAGTGCAACCCTGGACGAGGATAGTAATTTGCAAAAAACACTGAAAATTTTAAGAAATGGAGTTCTGATAATTCCATTAGTCAATAACTTTTAGTATTACAAAATAATTATGTTTTTGAATTTAGCAGAACCTCCTTCTAAGTTAGGAATAGTAAATAACCGAACGGATTACGTGAATTATAAAACTTTAAGAATAAAATTAAATCTTCGAAGTCTTAACGAGTAGTTTTGTTTATTTTGCCCTGAATGAATGTTTGTTGGGCAGTGAAAGCATTGAACGATTTGAGGAGCAGTGACTTACTTACGCATCGTTGACTGCATGGCTCGTGTGATGGACATTTCCGTCGCTGGGCTTTGTTTCCTCTTCAGGCTGAGGTCCATTGTTTCTACCTAATTATTCAAAATAAGAAGATTCATTTATGTACAGGCTGTAGTGTTATTTTTAGAATGAGCAAACCAGTTTTACTTCTAATAGTATTTGCAAAATATTGTACCAGCAAATATACTCTGTTACCGTAATTGATTTATAGAGTTATGTATGTTGTGGTTGAATGTTAATGAAAAGTACTGAGTTACGTGTAATCTCCCAAGTAATAATTTTTGTACAGTTTATTTTCAGGCATAAATTTAGTCGTTTATAATTTGAATATATTTGCTAATGTTTTTTTTTTTATTTAAGATTTTTATTATCAATAAATACGACCATTCTTCCTCTGTTAATGCTACTCAAAATCTAGTTAAATTTGATGTTCAACATCAGCGATATATTATATGCTTCTTTACTCTTTCTTATAGCTTCTTTAATCACCCAACCTCTTGTAATAATTTTAATAAACATACCATAGACTCATAGCTCAGATTTACCTACCTTTTTAGGGCCTCCGCTTAAAACTCTCTTTCCAACTTCTCTTTTATCCTTTTTTATAATTAAGTGTTCCGTTGGTTTTGTCTCAGAGGCTTTCAAAAGCTTAAGTTTTCTTCGCTTGCTTCTGGCTTGTCTGATTTCTCGCTTCCTTGCATCAGTTCCACCTTCTTCATCGCTTCCACTCCGACTCATCTCACCTTCTAACTCTTCTCTTAAAGATTTCTCGGTAATCGTCTTGGACAATACTTCATTGCTCTTCAAATTCTGGCTCATAGTTGAATCACATTTGTCATCACCCTAAATCCAGAAAGATGGCGAGAAAAAAAAGTTTAAAATGATTATTATATTTATGAGTGAATAATGAACGATTAGTTCTAGTATTTAGGGCCAAAGGAAAACAAAACAATTTAATAAACTTAGAAGAATATGAAGTAAACATAACTTACTTTAATAGGATCGGAATGTATTTCCCCATTTATACTTTTGCTGGTGTCACCCCTATTTATTAGCTTGCACTTTGTTTTTCGTATTTTCCTTTTAGATTTTGACTTGGCATCGCTCGATTCATTACCTTCATCCGAAGATGGTGTTGAAAATGATGTACTTTCGTTCGAGTCAGCGGAAGCATTGATAAGGCTTTTCTGTACCTAAAATTCAAGTACGTAAGAGCCTCAACCATTTATTAGTTTTCTAAGAAATAAGAGCTTTCAAACTATTTATAAAATAAAAAGAAAAAGAAAATCATGCTACTAAAGAACGAAAATTTGTTTCTATTCCGCATTAACTAATATTAACATAAAATTTCAAAACATATAAGTTTAGATAAACATCCAAATGTTTAGGAACTCTACCTTGAAATTATGCTGGTCTTGTAAAGACAACCTTGATGGAGAATAAAGACTATCTGAAGGAGCTTCGTGAACTAAACCGGTTTCCCGACCACTCGACAAAAGAAGTTCGTGTGTCCTTTCGTCATTCGAATACAAATTCTCACTTGTTGCGATGATCGGACGGTCTTTTAGAGACTTGGGCTTTTGATTAGTGATCACCGCTGTTTTTGGACGAGACAATGGTCTCCCTGGGCGAGGGCCGCCCGTTTGTCCCGTTTCGTCTTCTTCCTCCGAGGAGGGTGAAGAGAGACACGATCCATTCTTATCCACGTCGCTTTCAATTTGAACTTGCTTTGTTTTAGAGACGCGTTTTCTTTTCACCTTTTTCCTTTTAGAGGGGGATGTATTTGAGGGGTTCTTTGGGTCAGAGTCGTTTCCCGAATTATGCACTGCCTCGCCATTTTCGCTGGCTCCATCACCGAGTTCTCTCTCAGGTACGGACAATTTACTTCTAGTTCTCTTGGAACTTTCCAACGTTTTCTCCTTTGATGACAATGATTCCTGTGAGGAAGTGTTGCTTTGATCGTCCACTCCCTCACTCACCCCTGATTCTGCATGGGAATCACCCCCTTGACTATAATTTTCCTCTGCAGTTCCATTTTTAGTACCAACTTCGCTTGGAGCTTCGGACTTCTGTGTTTTTCTTGTTTTCAAAGAGGATTTTTCAGTTTGTTTTGATTTTAAGGAGTCGTCTTTCGAGGTACTTTCTTTTGAAGTGTTTTTATCGAAAGATTTACTCCTACTTTTATTTACCTTGCCCTTACTTTTAATAAAACTAGAAGGATCTTCACTTTTAGTTCTCTTAATAATCTTATTTGCATTTGTATTAATTTCATCTTTAATTTTGTTATCACCATTTCGAGCTGTATTTGATGTCTGTTTCGCAGCCTTTTTTTGTTTGATCACCTTGCCAGATCCAGTTACCGCAACACTCTGTTTGCTTTTTGTCTTTGACTCACCTCCTTTCTTAGAAGTCTCCAACTCGTCTTGACTTTTGGTTTTGTCTTTTGAAGGTTTCTGACCCTTGGAAGAGATGTTGAGAGATGAGTCCTTTTTTCTTTCAGATATATGTTTTGTTCTTTCCGAGTCGTCTTCTACTTCTTGATTTTCACTAAGAATATTCTTCTTCTGGGTTTCCTCGAAGACGTTGTCATGTTTGGCAATTTGAATCTTCTCTGTTTTTTTCTTTGTGTTGATTCCCGAATTACTTTTAATTAAACTCCTCACGGTTGGTTGGGAGGATTCTGAACTTGTTTCTGTTGTTCTGGATCCCACAACTTCTGAATCAATTTCGGTCTTTGATTCTTCTTTTTTTCCATCATTGATGTAAATATTTTCAGGATTTTCTTCAGGTTTATTTCCATTTTGTTCCTTAACAGTACTTTCTTCTACAACGGATACACGAGAATCCTTTAATTTGCTATCAACCTTTTCTGTATTACTTATAAGGTTCTCATTAATATTTTCATCTGGATGTTCTCCATCCTTTGTTTGTTTATTATTAATAATTTCTTTATTAGTGACATCATTATGGTCAATGACCTCTTCCTTTGAAACTTTAGTATCAGCTCTTTTCTCTTCAATGATATTTTTATTATCATCATCAACTTCAGGAGTAGGAGACACGTCCTTGTTTTCAATTTCTCCCTTAATTGTCTCAGGGTTCGTTTGTATTTTCTCAGCCATAGTACCCTCTTCTTTATTGATATTTCCTTCTTTATTAATTTCGTCAGAGGTTTGATTTTCTTCATTAGCTCTATTAATTCTTTTCTCTTCTTTTAATAAATCCCTATCGCTATTTAATGTTACTTGGTGCTGAGTGTCTTCTGCTGAATCGGTTTGGTGATTTTCGGCTGCTAATATATTCTCCCCAAGTCTCTGCTCTTCTAAAACCTCCTCCCTGGTGTTTTCCTCAGACGTATATGTCTGCAAGAAGGAAGATTCTTTGCACAAGAAATCGAGGAGTCGAGAAAGATTCAAGCTATGGGTTTGAATATTACGCTTAGTCAAAGACAAGACCAGTTATTGAAACAGAGCAGTAATTAAAGGATCAATGTAGCCTGCTCTTAGCTTAGCTTAATTCGAAAAATATGAAAAGATATGATGATAGTCTTCAATTAATTTATCAAGGTAGAGTTTATGAAAAATGTTTTAAATATCATGCATGTCATTTTAAAGAGCACTAACGGCAAACAAGCTAAAATGATCAATAGAATGTACAGAATATAACTTAATTAGTCCACAACACTGTTTTTATTCAATTTATCTGAAATTTTTATCCGAATAATGTTATTGTTTCTGTTTGGAAGTGAAAGAAAATTGCAGAAGCGTTTATTTGTCTGTACTCTCATTCAAATCTGACCAATCACTATATGTGATAGGCCATTGCTCTAAAAATATTTGTCTCCCTAGAAATTTCTAATCAATTACCATCAGTATGTATACAAAAATTAAAAAGAAGACGCAAAATGTTTTAGTAATATTGTTAAATTCTACCAAATGTATACCATGCATATATTAAAAGTAAAGGTTTAACTTTATGTTGCCTTTAAGTGCAACATTGCTTATATAGTAATATGAAGAAGGTCGTATTCAAAGTAGAGTAGAATTACCACATTATATACAAATGGGAGACTCTTTCTATTTCAAGCAATGTATTTTTAATTTAGATCAAATGATGGCAGCATTTATTTAAACTTTCCAATGAACAAAATAGTTCTTAAGTTGTTATTAGAGTCAAATGTAACGCTACCATTCAAAAAATGCATAAAAACAGCCTGTAAGCCTTTGGGCCATATTTGTTACTTTTGTCGTTGAGCGAGTGATGCTGATCTGCCGTCCATTTTGTCTCTTCTCGGGCACTTGGTAGCATTCGATAATACCAAGCAGACTGTTCATCTCCAATCTTCAATTCGTGGGTAAATCCGGAATTGCCTTGACTGATCTGACACGTATTTATCATCTCCTTGATCTATCATTGCAGTTCTAGGCTGATGTAGAGGCTCTTATACGTCTTTTATCCGCATCCGACATCACTACTGAATAGCTCTCTCAGTCCACCTTTGGAAAGTTAATTTGACAAACCTAATTGTACAAGTGGATTTTCGTTCAGATGTAGCTCACTGTAAAGTTATTGCTCATTTTCTTAACCATGATAACTGCTTGATTCCCTTCTTTGACACTTAAATAGCATGGCCTATTTTACTAATGTTTTAGAATTCTTTATATTTTCTATACTAATTATTATTCGTATCAACTCCCAAGTTGATGATAATAATTTAAAAATTCTCATACACCCTTTAGTCACATCCCGTCTTGATTACTGTAGCTTCCTTCTCTCTGGATCCCATGCTTCCATTCTTTAGACCTTCTACCTATTCAAAACTCTGCAGCCTGTCTTCTTCTCCAACGGGGCCGATTCTTTGTTTTAATTCCTTTGCTCCATGAACTTAATTGGATACCTATTTGATCTTGAATAACCTTCAGGTTTCTCCTTCCTATGTATAAGGTCTTAAACGACAGAGCCACCTCTTACTCACCTTACCCATTGAACCTATTCAGTCCCCTGAGATCTCTAAGTTTCCTCTCTTCCCGGTTACTACTTCTTACACGTCCGCGGTGAATTATTTATCCAGCTTTCTCGATAGTTTCTCCTAGAATGTGAAATGATCTAGGTGCCTATATCTCATCAGAGACGTCTAAATAATGACACAAAACGGATTATAGAGAAACAAATCGTGTCATCGTGCAAGAATATAACGCAGACCCAGAAGTAACCGTAATCTTGGACTTTAAAAAAGACTTTATACAGTTTTCCATTGACTCTAATTTAAAAGCTTAAAACTCCTCATCTTATCCGTGGATATCTGCTCACCTAGGTAGAAGACTGGCTTACAGGGAAAAAACAGAGACCAGTAATGAACGGGATTGAATTGAGGGGACAGGTACTATCTAGTAGTGTTTCCCAGAGGTCTGCACTAAGACAACTACTATTTATGATATTTTATAATGATATAGAAGATAAACTTTCATGTACAATCCTGGTTAATGGAGAGGTGCTTTGTGAAAGACTGTTTCCAACAAAAGGGCCATACAAAAATGGTTATTGTATTGTAGAGGGAGCGATAAGTAATTTTTCGCCGTTTTCATCTCATAATTCAGTGCAAGCATGTAGTCTAACGTTGGTTCTCTCTTCTCCATATCATATTAGACTCAATTATGCGACGTCCTTAAAGGAAGCAATACCATGGCTGAATTCAGTCCTCCCTAACATTTAGAAAAGACAAGCTGTTATGCTTACTATTCACATCGGGGGTTCTAATGCGAAGATCTCCGTTTGCTTGAGTGTCATCCTAAAGACGGTGTAGAGGATCAAGAGTTAGATGAGTCAGACTGTGATTAGGAGGGTATGGCGGCTTTGAAACTTCGCTCTCGCCGTTCTAGTACGAAAGTAGCGACTAAACTTGTCGCGGAGATTCAGAGCATCGTCAGCAACGATCCTTGTAAATTAATAAGGTCCATAGCCAGGGACAAGGGAGTGTCAGAGTCTAGTCAAGAGGTAATTGCATGAGGACATCCGATACTACTCATACAAGATGAGATAGGGCCAGGCTCTGTCGCAGAAAATGAAAGGCAGGCGAAAGGAACGTGCTACAAAGCTTGTGAACCAACTGAAGCATCGATTCATCCCTGTCATGCTCTGGTTCTTCTCAGACGAGAAGAATTTCTTCCACGAACAGATGGTGAACTCGCTAACCAACCACTGGCTTGCTGTGTCCACAAAAGATCTACCAAGAGTCATGAAAACCATATTCCCGATTCCCGGTCGACATCATGGCGTTCGGATAGGTCATTAGCAAGCGCCACATTATGCCCCTGTTTATCTTCTCGGAGTAATGCATCAAGTTCTTGGAGGAGGAGGTGTTGCCCTGAATCCAAGAAGTGGCCGGTGGAAGGCTGTACGTGTGACAGCAGGACTCTGCACCATGCCATACAAGCTGGAGAACCCAATCTAGGCTGTCAGGATATTTTTTTTTAACCGCATCAATCTGAACATTCGGCCTCCTAATTCCCCAGACTGCCACTTTCTTAACTATTATGTCTGTGGCGAAGTTGAGAGAGAAAGAGAGAGAGAGAGAACAAAAACTCCTCGTATGCCACCAAAGTGGATCTTATGTCCAGAATCACCACAGTTTTCACACAGTTTAAACAGGGGAAACGTCAAGAAAGCCTGTAGCATGTCCCGACGCCGCTTAGAGACCGTTTTTGAGGCCGACGGTACTTTCAATGACTAAAATGAATAATTAAATCCTTTAAGCCTTTAATATGTAACTTTGGTAAATATGTCTGGATAAATGAAATTTTATTTTCTTTTATATGGAAGTTAGGTGACAAATTAATCACACACCCCTATATATTATAAACTTCCTATTCTAAAAGAGTTAAAGGAGAAAAGTAACATGGAGAGCACCAAGTAGAACAAAAAAATGATATTAATTAAATAATCTTCAACAGGGGAAGTTCCATTAAGGAGAACCATTCTTAGATCTTTCGATAGAAGAAGCGACCAAAGATTTCTGAAGAGCAAAATTAAAATAGATCTACAACAAGAGAGAGCAAACCTCATGAGAGGATCAAACTGACTGGAACTTGAAACCTATCGTAAATTAAATATCTTCCAAATTACGCTAGCGAACAAATGTAATAAAGTTCGTGAACTAGTAAGAGAATCATCATCAGAAAACTGAAGAATAACTTAACAGAGAATATTTTACAAACTTCTCCCTGGGTATTTAATGACAAGACAAAATCATCTAACATAAAAATAAGTGAAGCTAAAAAAAGTACTTTTCTTAAAGTCAAAAAATGAGATAGGATAGAAAAATAGAGATTATTGGATATACAGGATCAACAAGCCTATTAAAAAATCACTCGGATTTGAACATATGATAGAAATTTAAAGAAAAAAAAGGAACTACTACTAAAAAAAACAAATCACTACAACAAATGAAACGACACTTGACCCTCGACAGAGAATAAATTACAACACTGAAGAATTAAACAGGCAAATAAAATCACAGAAATACGATCACTAGAAAGAGTCAAAGATATCTATCAAAAAGTATATTATTGAAATGACCACCCCACAACCAGATGACATCATCTTAATAAATTAGAAAAGAAAATGAGAATTTTGAACGCACTTAAATGCATGAAAAATGGCAAACGGCTGATGAGGATACGATTCAAATATACATTATAAAAGTTGTGAGTGAATGTCTTGTGGCCTCCATTGCTTGTCTGTGGCCAAATGCTTAAGGGAAGTGTTTTTACCACTGACATGGTTCAACGCTTCTTTATTAAAAAAGGCGACAAGAAAGAGCAAAGAACTTCAGGCCATTTAGTCTGTTATCAGCAATATATTACAAACAAAAAAATCATAATAAACAAATGTTATAATAAAGTGACAGACACAAACAGTCGACAGCAATCAGCTACCCGAACAGGCAGGTTTCCGAAATAATGTTAGTACCATCGATCATCTGCAAGATATTCAACAATTATTACAGAGAACACATGAATGAGAAACATCTTTAGATACATTCGTAAAATAAAAGAAAAAGGTTTACACTCAGTAAACAACGGTTCATTTCTAACAGAACTGCAGAAACAAGGCATTATAAAAACTAAAATAACATACTCTCTTACAAATATAGTCATGCAACATCATGTTTTTGGTCTAGAATGAAATGTGTAATAAAAGGAGTGAGAGAAGTAATTCATTTCCCGCATACTATCTATTACTTTGTTTTTTTATGATTTTAGGATCTCTAGAGTAGGAACAAAGGGAAGTAGAATTAAAAGGAGATATCTAAGTCACCTTCGCTTTACTGATAACATTATTATTTATTTCAATTACAGAAGAATTACATTCAATGTTTCCAGAATTAACATGACGCAGTCAAGGGCGAACTAAATTTAAACTTATCAACGTTAAAAATAATCCTCAATAGTTATACAGAAGAGGGAGCAATTAGAATTGAGGGTAAAATTTTGTAGCAAGAAGAAGGTAACATCCTCTTGAGATGCCGAAAGGGCAATGACTTCATTAAATAAGTTACAAGCTAATCTTGCAACACGCAGTATCGATGAATACCCTTAAACAGTACAACGTTATTGATACTGAGAAGAATTTTATGGACTGTCGCTCGAAGGAGGTTTCTGTTAAAGAAACCAGATATTAATTTCTTGTCATTCTTTATGTTTTTGCCTCTTTTCCGGTAAATCCTTTTCATTGTTATATCCACTTTTATTTGACCATTTTATATTTGCATGTTGCTTTAATGGAATAGAAATCTTATGCAATACCTATACATTATGTAAGGGAAGTCTAAACCAGACTTTTCTTTTTTTAAATATGAATCATATAGATGTTGCCTATACTTATGTATTCACGCAGTTTTATATACTTACGAGAGCTGCGACGGACGATTATTCTCTCGAACCACTTGTGTGTCGATATTTACGCTCAAGCTCTCATTTACTGGATAATCGATTACATCTAAATCGATTAAAAATAGCCTTACAGCCAAAATAACAGACTAAAGTGGTACTTAAAACACTTTGCGATCATAATACAAAGGAGACATTTTACTTTTTTAAGTGAATAAAAAGGCAGAAATGACTGCATAAACTTCAGAAGACTCCATTTTACAGCAATAATGCTCCGTAACTGAACTCCGCCACTCAGTACTTCGCCATAACTACGTGGGGCCGACGAGGAAAGTAAGTCTGAGAAATAGCGTACTGTGAAACCCAGCGCAAAGGACCACCAGAGAAGGACTGAGTTTCAACCCTTGAAGCTGCGAATGGGACATCGTCGACCCCAACCCTGAGGGCCCGGCCAGGACCAAATAATTGACGAGCTCAACGAAAGTATTCAAATGATGCCCTCTAACCTACCAGGTCAAAGTAGATAGGATCGCGCCGGAACCGATGGAGCACTTATAACTATTAAGCAAATAACAAGTGTACTATCCCCCTGTGGCCATAAAGTTCCAGGGCATACGGGACTAACAAGATTTAATTTTACAGAAGGCCCGCCTAAGTGCCAGAAGGCTGGAGGAGAATATTCAAAGCCTGCCTTAATGATCTTTTTGGCCTAACCGCCCCCACCCTGCAACGAAAAAAAAGAGCTACCGCATGATTTACCCTGTTGGAATTCAGCGGTAAGCTATTCGAAAAGAACCTAAAGAGAATATTAGTGCAACACCTGAAGGATAGTTCCCTCTATAATAATCAACTATTTAGATTTAATAAAACAAGAAGTACAGAAATGGCGAACTGTATCATTATGGAAAAGATAGCTCAAGCTTAAAGACATCGTTTTTCGTGATGTCACCAAGGCACTCCATAAAATGTGGCAAATAGGGATGTATAAAATTCTTTAACCGGAAATCAGTGAATCACTAGAAAGAATCCTATGTGACTTTGCCATAGAGAGAACTACACATTTAAGTAAAGGTTAATGTAAGTGTGACCCATTTCCCCAAAGAGGTTTTTTTAAGCCCACCCTATACATAATATATACAGCAGACATCCAAGCACTAAGCGACCATACTTGCCTCAATATCCAATTCGCCGACGACATCACCCAGTTAATAGAATGCAAATATAAAAATACCCCATTGCAAACTCGAGAAAGCCTGAAGAGCAGTCCGAACTCTATTCGATTTATGAGCCTACAAATGAATAATGTAAGAAAATTGTACATGGTCATAGTAGAACTACGCTCATATAATCGCACCCCCCCTTTCCTTGTGTCTTGCAAACATAAAAGAAGGTACTGAAAAGAATATAGAATATTTGTGTATACTTAATTACTAGTAGTCGATAGTGAGAAAGGCGGAGGCAGTAAGAGGTATACCAAATCTGCGGAATCAACTTAATAAATATGTGAATAGAAAGAATAGCTAAGAAAATGAAGGCAAAAAATATATCACTACATAGGAGAGGAAATGAAGACAATAGCAACATAGAATATCGAAGTTATGCCTGATTTCAGAGCTGCATTAACATATTAGAATCAACAAAGAATCAGCTTACAATGTACAGATTGTTCTGCTAAATTTGATAGCTTGTATAACAGAACCCCAACCCAACCCGCAATATCTCAACCAAAGATAAATGTTGGGTTTTTTTTAGATATCAGCTATATTATGTAGGGCAGATAACACTGTACTCAAATTAGACGCCATTAACTTCCACCGCGGCCTCAAGAAGGCTGCGAATCTTGTCTCCTGCGTTCCTCACTGTGTTTCTAAGTAGATCTTTGAACAGTTCCTTGATCTTGACCGCCAGTTCGTTCTAGATGTTTAGGAGCTGCAGATTATCTCTTTCTCAACAGCCTTCCACACATAGTATCCGTTGGACTAAAATCCGGCGAATCAGGAGGCTAGGAAGTTGCCCTGGTGAAGTCGTGGAAATTCTCCGATAAACGCTTCGGACTCGTTCCAGAGGTTTTCCCTTCCAGTAGCAAAACTCTCCATCCAGGGTTTCAGCACATTTTCCAGCAACTCCAAATAGCCGTCTGAATTGTATCTAAGAACCTTCTCAAAGATGGGGGGCGGCATAACGTCACTCTGACTGAAGACACACCCAAAGACCATCACAGTTTGGGGAACTTAGTCTTTTGATACATGAAACGTTGCATGGAAATTCTTTTCGCCTTAGAAGAACCAGATCGTTTCCAATAGAATGCTTCAGCTTGTTCAGGAGCTTTTTTGACTTCGTCAAGCGGGTTTTTTTCTTGCCCTGGCTATCATAATTTGTCTATTGCACCTCTTTTCCGATTGATAGCGAAAGTCCTCATTCATAGTCAGCTTCATGGTTTCGAATACAAAACCCATCTCTCCCAACAAAGCCCAGATTCCATTGCTTGGTTCTTTCATCTCATTCTCTTGTAATTTTTGGATGTATCCCGGCGTGCGTACGGATTAAAAACGCCTGTTGTACCCCTTTCTGATAGCCTCGGCTTCATAGTGTCCATTGCAGCTGTCCATGTTAGTTCTTACACCCTTTAATGTATTCACAGAGCATTGAGCAGCAGTCATAAGGGCGGCCATTTGATAGCCGGGGAGAATCATCCTGATACAGCTAATTCTGCTCCAATATTAGGTTGGCGTCCAGTTTTCCATATCAGTTAATTTTTTCTCAACTAAAACTTTACTCAGTGTGCTCTCCAACACTGTTGGTTGTTCACCGATACGTCAACCTGTTCCTGAAAAAAGAGACATTGAAAATTGTCAAATTTAGCCCAAACACCCTGTAGATAACTGTGTTATGGATCTCACGTTAAGCTCTAGTTGCCAATTTAGAAATAAATATCATCTAAATGAGCGTCGATATGCATTAAATACCGTACTATTTTTTTTGTTTTTACCACCTACAGCATTTTTATTTATTGGAAAAAATATAGCGATTACGGACAGATAAATGAGTGTAAAATATCGATAAAGAGATAGGAGAAGAGTGAAAAATGTTAATGATAAAGAATCCTGTACCAAACTTTTTCAACCACCACCGGTCTACCGACCATCCGGTGCGTAGTTTAATGCTAGTTTCAAACCACTGGTCTCCATCACCCTGGCAGCCGCCAGAAACTCGACCTGAACGAGCGCACCCATCTAGCAAAAACTATATTGAATGTGGTTGATATCGATTTAATGTACCACAAGAATAAGCCAAAATTCTATATTCTTTTTTTACGAATGCCACGCACAGAATTTTCAACGTCTTCTTCCCACAACCATTCCCAAATTGGATCTCATAATTAATCTCATTTCTTTACCACACGACGCGTATTCTATGCAGAAAGAAAAATCATAGCAAATAATTTATTTATACACATTATCCAAAAGCGAATTTCACTTATGTTCCATTTTACTGTCCGAACCAAATAATGGGTTGAGGAATAAGTTCTTGCGGTTTTATCAAATTTATTCATTACCATTAACAATTTTAGAAAAACTTCATTTTTAGTTGAAAACAATATGGAATTTAATCAATAATGTATTCTCCATTGTTATTTACTTCTTCTTCCCAACGTTCAACTAGTTTTGCGATGCTTCTGCAATAAAAATCTCTGGAATTTGACTCGAAGAATTCGTCTAACCAGGTTCTTAATTCCACATCAGTATTGAAGGAAACGCCGCGCAAATTGTTAGAGAGCGATCGGAACAGATGGAAATCCGATGAAGCCAAGTCTGGCGAATATAGAGGATGCGGCAGGATTTCCAAATTAAGCGTTTAGATGGCGTCTTTTGTCATATTGGCAATGTGAGGACGAGCATTGCCGTGTTGCAGAAGGACTCCATAACGTCGATGAGGTCGCTTTTCACGAATAGCTTCGACGAGTCGATACATTTGTTGAAGGTAGAGTTCTGCATTGACAATCTCGTTGTTCGCAAGGAGCTCATAAAGAATGATGGCTTCACAATCCCACCACACACACAAAGCATTGTCTTTAGTGGATGAAGTCCTTGCTTTAATCGCGGAAGTCGTTTTTTATTGGGGCTAAGCCATTGTTTTCGACAGTTCATGTTAAGATAAATACACCACTGTTCGTCGTCAGTGATGATGCCGTGAATAAATCTGTCCTTATATCCACGAGTAGCCTTGTGACGAGCAAGCAAACCTGCGGCAATCGTGGAGCGTTGAAGTTTGTTGCTTTCGTTCAAAGTGGGCGGAACCCATGCACCGAGTTTTTGAACTTACCCCATCGAATGAAGGTGATTCACTACAGTTTTCTGATCACACGCTAAATGTACAGCCAATTCTCTAGTCGATTGACGAGGATTTTCATGAACAAGGTCGTTCAATCGATCTCCATCCAACTTGATGGGGCGACCAGAACGTTCTTCGTCATAAAGATTGAAATGACCGTTTTTGAAACGTGAAACGTGTCCTTTCTGATAAAACATTTTCTCCGTACACAGCACAAATATTGCGACGAGCTTTGGCTCCGTTTGCATTGTTCCAGTCTCGATTAAAAATGAATAACAACAAGTGTCGAAAATGCGCCTTTCTTTCAACTTGACATTCCATTTTGAGGGTACAGAACAAAAATTAATTAACACAACTTTTAAATAAACCGCAATGACTTATTACTCAACTTCAAGACGTAGCCTAAGCAAAAGCCTAATAGTCTACGCTGTTAAGAGACGTAGCCTAACCTTTGCAAATTTTGCTCTCATTATTTATTATTGTTTCTTAATATGTGCACAAATCACATCAACAAAACTTAAATCAACACAACATTAAAAAACCGCAAGAACTTATTCCTCAACCTAATATTTAGGCCTACTCGTACATGTGCCAAATTTGAAACCTACATACGAGTATATTACTTATTTTAGTGTCCTCTTATGATCAAAGGTCGTGGCTGAAAGTTTGGCCACGGACAAATTTTGTCTCAAGAACAAGCATATGAACAAAGAATGGTACCAAAATATTTCCTGAGAGCAACTCCTACGACAGAACCCTAAGCATCTTGATGATGATCTAAGCATTTGCTTGCATGCTTGAGATTAAGGGGTCATTGCCCATAAGTAACGAGGTGGCTCCTTGCACCACGATCACATATGAAGGTCCATGGCTTGGAAATTCCCTCAAACTACCTTGGATCAGAACTCATAGGTGATCCTAAAAAGACGAGTCGACAAGCGAAAACATATAAATAATGAAAATTCCCGATCCTTATTCAGCCAAGAAGTGAGAACCATCGCTTAGGATTTCCTCCTGAGGTTCATATTGAAGCAGAATGATCCCAGAAGTCATTCACTTCTATTTTCTTTTGTCGATGGGGTCATAAAAATTAATAAACTTATAGGTATCAGTTAGATTGTCCTGTAAGATGAGCTGGAACAAGTGAATGGTAAAATAATCTGGAGAATTAAAACTTAGTAGCCACAAAATTAGCCTCTGACATAAATTTTGCTCACGTTTGTACAAACTCTGTTCATTATGAAAATCAACGATGATAAAATAATTTTAGATTATCAGCAAATTAAAAGTAAATGACTAAAAGCTACCATTACTAAGCACCTTTATCAATGAAAGCTACTACATCTACGATGAATTTACTCTCTAATGTTTGCTACTTCATACATAATTTTAATAATTTAAAGTATTTTATCATGTATATAACTCGCCGCGCATTTATAAAAAAATGTTAATATTGCAGTCTCTCATCGAAGAATTAATATTTAATTTCCTATGTCTAAAAACTATTAAGCTTGATTTATTTTCTAACCCATAAAAGGAACCTGTTTATGAAGAATATGCCATACAAGTTAATCTATAAGCGAAGCAATCAATAAGTATTATTTCTCCTAAAGATAATTATAAGGTTGTCAAACGTGCCTACAAATTAGATAATTCAAGTACACAACATACACAACCTTCAGAAAAAAAAATTCATAATAAAGGAATAGAATTTGAACAAGTGTATAACATTAAAGATGATCATAATATTAAATGAAATAATAAAATGACGAAAGGGAATTTAATAAGTTTTTTGATTTGCTATTAACATGGCAAATTGATGTTTATAAAATTACCCCCTCTTCATATTCATAATATCCAAAGTGTTGGTGGGTATATTTATTTGATAGATGTAATAATGATGATTTAAAATTGCAATTAACATTGGTTAATAACTTAAAATCTATCGAAATAGTTCATTACCATCCCCTTCAAGAAAGGATTTGATGAGATTTAAGTTACATCGTGCATAACTAATTCTATATCCACTCCACGTTTACCAGAATTGGATTGAAATTAAATTGAAACTTAACAGTTCTTACCCCAGCATCATGCAACTCTGGAGAGGCTTCCGTCTGCGATTGTGAGTCAACTGAGTGCATTGAGAAGGAAGACGGTCCCATTTGGAGAGCAACGCTTGCCTGCCTGAAGACATTAGTTCCTGTCTGTTGCTGCATGACGTCATTTGGTGCCAACATTGTTGGAGTCAGGATCGTCGTTGAAGGCGTTTTTGTGAGCTGGGGAGAAGAAGACTCTGTCCCTGTCTCAGGGGTGTATTCTGAAGGTGTCGCACCAGTTCGACCTATCACTGGTCCAGCTTCCACAGCTCTATAATGGCATAAAAATAAAATTGATGTTATTTGAAATTGGAATTAAAGTTGGTGGGAAATTATAAACAAGAGTACCAAATCAACCCAAAATAAATATAAAGTTAGAAAGTTGACTTAAACATAAAACAATTACTATAGGATCTATTATAAAAGAACTACAAAGAGCAAATAACATATCTTAGCAATTATATGTATTTGGAAAGGTGTAGATTAGTTATAAAGGTAAGTATATCTCCCATAAAAAATATAAACTACTAAATGTGGATCACCACATATTCCATTACTAAACAGTTATTTACACTTAATACCACTCTTTTGCCTAATTACAGAATGACAAGCTAGGGCAAAGTTCGCCAATACTTGTATAATATTAAAAAATCGCGTAATTTCAATATATTAAACACACGATGAAAATAAAAATAAAATTTTAAGCATATTTCCTCTTACAACTTTGAAAGGGGTCTTTATGATTCAAAGCTAAAGGACGTGGAATTTCCGATTCATTTTCTTTATAAAGGGTTGAACATCATACGAGATTTTTGGTGACTGGTAACTTGTGTATTCAACTGTTTAGGATCCAGTAAAAAAACGTAAATCTTTGTGTAATTAAAGGCTTGGCTAAAAGTTTTCGGACACCTAGAACTTTTCTTATTCCTTGGATATGCAGGTTTGCATGTATGTGCCCAATACATTTGGAAAGCAGCATGAAAGGATAATGCTTCCATATAACTTATTTTGAAATATCTAAAATGACGATGCTATTGAAATGTATAGAATCCTGGTATCACTATGCGCTATGTTACACTCAATATGTCTTCATATATTACTCGTAGGTTGAGGAATAAGTTCTTGCATTTTTTTTTAATGTTGTGTTGATTTAAGTTTTGTTGACGTGATTTGTGCACATATTAAGAAACAATAATAAATAATGAGAGCAAAATTCGCAAACGTTAGGCTACGTCTCTTAACAGCGTAGACTATTAGGCTTTGGCTTCTGCTACGTCTTGAAGTTGAATAATAAGTCATTGCGCTTTATTTAAAAGTTGTATTAATTTAATTTTTGTTCTGTGCACTCAAAATGGAATGTCAAGTTGAAAGAAAGGCACATTTTCGACACTTGTTGTTATTCATTTTCAATCGAGACGGGAACAATGCAAACGCAGCCAAAGCTCGTCGCGATATTTGTGATGTGTACGGAGGGAATGCTTTATCAGAAAGGACAGCTCAATGGTGGTTTTCACGTTTCAAAAACGGTCATTTCAAACTTAATGACGAAGAACGTTCTGGTTGCCCCATTGAGTTGGATGAAGATCGATTGAACGACCTTGTTCATGAAAATCCTCGTCAATGGACTAGAGAATTGGCTGTACAATTGGGTGTGATCAGAAAACTGTAGTGAATCACATTCATTCGATGGGGAAAGTTCAAAAACTCGGTGCATGGGTTCCGCCCGCTTTGAGTGAAAGCAACAAACTTCAACGCTCCACGATTGCCGCAGGTTTTCTTGCTCGTCACAAGGCTACTCGTGGATATAAGGACAGATTTCTTCACCGCATCATCACTGGCGACGAAAAGTGGTGTGTTTATCTCAACATGAACCATCGAAAACAATGGCTTAGCTCCAATAAAAAAACACTTCCGCGATTAAAGCAAGGACTTCATCTACGAAAGACGATGCTGTGTGTGTGTGGTGGGATTGTGAAGCCATCATTCTTTATGAGCTCCTTGCGAACAACGAGATTGTCAATGCAGAACTCTACCTTCAACAAATGTATCGACTCGCCGAAGCTATTCGGGAAAAGCGACCTCATCGACGTTATGGAGTCCTTCTGCAACACGACAATGCTCGTCCTCACATTGCCAATATGACAAAAGACGCCATCTAAACGCTTAATTTGGAAATCCTGCCGCATCATCCATATTCGCCAGACTTGGCTTATCGGATTTCCATCTGTTCCGATCGCTCTCTAACAATTTGCGCGGCGTTTCCTTCAATACTGATGTGGAATTAAGAACCTGGTTAGACGAATTCTTCGAGTCAAATTCCAGAGATTTCTATTGCAGAAGCATCGAAAAACTAGTTGAACGTTGGGAAGAAGTCGTAAATAACAATGGAGAATACATTATTGATTAAATTGCATATTTTTTCATTTAAAAATTAAGTTTTTCTAAAATTGTTAATGGTAATGAATAAATTTGATAAAACCGCAAGAACTTATTACCTCAAACCAATAACATCATATTTGTTGATCAATATGATATTCCATGTCAACAGGATCTGATAATACTAATGTAATGGCGAAAACACGTAAATATACCGTAGAGGAAAGAAATCTGATACGCACGCTGCACAAACTGACAGTGGTGGACTGGCCACCTCAGCCTCCGAATATGAATACATTGTAAAACCTCTGGCAGGGCCTGAAAAGGGCCATAAGACGTCCTCAGCCAGCCTCCAATGATCATGCATCGAAGAATAAATGCTCTCTTCACTACCAAAGGACACTTGAGATGCTACTGAGCTTCTTGTATCAGTTTAGTTTTGCTGTAATTATCAGAGAGCTTCATCAGCTCATCTCATATATATTGCTGATGTTAGGGGCAATTTTTTATTTTGTTAATTATTGTTGATTGTTTAGGGCATATACAACTTACCGCTATTTATCCCTCCTTATTTCGCTGTTCTATTCATATTGATATGCAAATAAAAATTTACGACCCTGCATTTATCTACTTTCCTAAAATTTCCAGCGTGTCCGTAAACTTTTGGCCGCAGCTGTAAGAAGGCTCCATTGCTACGGAAATTCATTGGTTTTATATAAAGATATTCGTAAGCTAAGAAAAATCTCTGGGATCGGAAATTTGGTTGAATCTTTAAACACTATGCGTAGGTAAAGAAGTCACTATGGCGATAGAAGTTCGGTTAAATAGTTTAACGTTATGGGTAGGTAAAGAAGTCTTTATAGCAACGAAAATTCAATTAAATGATTTAGCGCTATGCGTAGGTAAAAGTCTATCTGACAAAAGAAATTCGGTTAAATCATTTAACGTTTGCGTAAGTAAAGAAATCTCTATGGCAACGAGAATTCGGTTAAATCATTTTGAGGTATGTGTAGCTAAAGAAATCTCTATAGCAAAGTCGTGGTATGACCAGGTGTACGCAGTTATACGCACACTGACCTACTGCCTGACCGAAATTAAGGCTCCACCTGGGGATGGCTCTAAGAGTGCTTTAAATACACAGTTCCTAGGCCAACGAATATTCAAACACGACTACAAAAATATACTTTAATAGGACTAAAGATTACATATACATATAGGGCAAGTTAAATAGCAATGCAATTAAATATTGACGGTTCAAGGCTAAGATAATTAACACTATCAATTAAGTTTGAACCGAGGGATAATTAATTAAATAATGATTTTACAATTATGCATGTTCTAGAGCAAAAGGAATCCTTGAGGTTTGACGCGGTAAAGGTGGGAGGAGCGCGACGAAGCGGGAATTAAATCCCTTTTACCTTGATGTGCGGCGAGTAGGACCAGGTAGGTAAGTTCGACCTTGAACTTGTGGGTGTCTCACGAGACGCTCAATCCAACTTCGGGAAACAGAAGTTGGGGCCTTTGATCCTTAAAAGATCAACGGAGGGTGCTTCGGGGATGGCTTTTCCGATCCTTAAAATGTTAAGAACGGTTGAAGCGCGCTTAACTATCTCCACGAACAATACTGAATGACGACTAGCTCTTCATTGGCTCTTCGAAAATCACTCAATTCTTCTCTAGACGAGAATGTAGTCGATTCTCTCTCCACTAACAAAGACCTTACGGCTAACGTACTGGACGGCGGCTTCAGACACAATCTGCATGTGAACTTCGAAGTCTCAAATATATACCCCGAAATTATCTAGACTGTCGTGAACGGCGAAAATCCCGAGTTATTAGGCAAGGAGCGAATGTCCAAAAGGATATTTGGAAGTTCCATCAGCCAGCCCTGTCGAAGGGCAATTACGGAGTACTTCAAAGTCCTGTGTGCCCTTTCTACCATCGCATTCGTGGACGGGCGGTAGGCCGTGGTGTGGAGACGATGAAAAATAACGAGAGTAGACAGTTTCTTGAATAGCTTGGATTTACTATATACGAAAATAAGGAATATAAGTAAATCTACAATGAGTACACAACATGAATTAAGTGGGGAATACGGAAGTACAAAATCAAGGTCACGGAGACTCAAGGTATAAAGGGACTCGATAAGGTTCGTTTACTGGACGTACAAACGAATTCTTGAGAGAAAACGGGTGGGCTTAGTTCCTAGGGAGACTCACGTAAATCGGATGCGCTGGGACATGGATACGACGGGGTTTGCAATGTCTGATTGTAAACACTTTGCTTAACATCGCTGAAGAGGAACGAGCGAGTACATTAGGCGAGAACGGAGCTGACCTGAGGTTGATAGAGGTTTGTCTGGTTACTAGCGTCGATCTGGCAAGAACCCTTGTCTTTAGCTGAGAGCGAGACAGAGTAGAGGGCGGCTAGTTACTTCACGGTGTTGGCGGTAAGGAGGGCGGGTGCTACGCACTGAGTCTGCACAGTACTGCTATCTGCAACTCTACTCGCGACTGTACTGACAACTGTACTGAATTCTGGTTGCCCTTGTCTGAGTATTTGTGTGGCCTCAACGGAAGTGCATCGCCCGAGGCGGCGAAAGGAAGCGGACCTTGACAGACAAGGCGCGTCCTGCGTGGATTCTCACGGTCGCGCGGAGTTTCCGATCTGTTTTGAACTCGCCCTACACCAAATGCTCTCGTTATCTGCGCCGGAAGTGCACCAGTTCCCAGGCGCTGTATGTACACTTGGGGTCTTCCGTCTCTTTCTGACAGATACTTTGACTCGAGGACGCGATAGATTATGTAAGTGATTGAAGATAGTTCTTCTGAACGCCATAGGGACAAACGGTCGTGGGTATCTTGATGCTACTTCACACTATAGCTGAGCTTTCCCGGGAAAAGGGAAAGATTTTAATCGAGAGCGAAATTCCTTCGTTTCTTCATCATTATCCTGCGCTGTCGCCAAAGCTCGGAGGTCAAATGAGACAATTTGGACCGAATTGACGTTCCTCGAAAGGTAGTCAGCGACTACATTCTCCTAACTCCATACGTAGGTGATATCGCTGATGTAATCCCAAATGGCTGTCCAATGTCGTTGCTGCCATTCGATTTTTTCACTTAATGGCGAGGAAAAAGTCGATAATATTGGCTTTTGGTCCATGCACAAGGGGTAACATGGTCTCGAATCCTCTTTTCCTGCCTCCGCTATTGCTTGCCGACCTCATTTGGTTGAAATATTTTTCGGTCACAGAAAGCGCCGAAGGGGTTTCCTATCCACACTCCCCTGACATATCAGAAATGGCTTTGCAGAGATTACATGCTTGCCGGTCGGTAACAAAAGCACAGGAATACACTCACCCTTTTCCCCTATGAAGACCAGCTCCTTTTCTTTCACTATTTCGTCAAAATTACAATACCGTGGTGGATTTAGGGTTAAATATTACTATTGATTTACCTTTACTAATAATCGTCCAACTTACTTCTGCATTGCTAACTGCAACGCCCGTTTATCGGTGAGTTTTGAAGCAGGCAACCCACCGTGCAGATGGAGGTATTTGGCTATTTCTCGGTTGCCCCTAGCAACTGCAGCATCAACCGGCGTTAAAAGCTGACCTCTAGAATTTCTCATTATGGGGTTAAGTGTGGCCTGTTAATAAAAGGCAATAGATGTGAAGATTTAACGACTTTAACATCTAGTTTCACAGTAAAAGTGTGGTTAGTGCGCTTTAATACCGTTATTCCCCCCACTCCGTGTAATCCCCACTAAGCAAAATGCCACCCATCATTTTTTCCATACAGGTTACTATGGAATTCCCGTAAGTACTGTTACATTATTTATGATTTATTGAAGTTAATCTTTCCCCTCAATCATGAAATATTATATAATAAAATATTTTAAAATATTAAAACTACTTTCTTACTTTCGAGTCAAGTAGAACCTTGCACATTTCAGCGCTGCCATTGATGGCCGCGATGTGGAGTGGACATCTGCCGTCATTGTTTGGAATGTTAATTGATT
Organism: Ceratothoa steindachneri; assembly: GCA_963969495.1. NCBI lineage: Eukaryota > Metazoa > Arthropoda > Malacostraca > Isopoda > Cymothoidae > Ceratothoa > Ceratothoa steindachneri. The sequence continues at coordinate 195,900,565 of OZ018322.1, forward strand.
CGGGCTGGAGGGAGAGTAGCCACCTAGCAAGTAAATGGAGTACAGATTTATCTCATTTTAATGGATCCAAAGAGAAGCGAGTGAGAAGGAGGAGACACGCCACTCAAGAGCCGGAGGTTTCGTTGACCGACGTTTCGCTCCTCTCGAGCTTCTTCTGGGGCGAGAGAGGAGCGAAACGTCCGCTTAAAGCTTTCCAGTTTTGAGACGTTTCCTCCTCCCTTTCTACTAACAGTTTTATGTCAGGACTGACCTCTCCGATGGGATAATGAAACTACTATTACGTATAACAATCTTTGATAAGCACGAGGGTACCAGAAACAGGTCATTTTTTAGCGAGGGAAAGGTACTGGAGGTAGTGCAAATTCGTCACCCGAGGGGAAGAGAAATCCGTTCCAAAAAAACATTAGACTTACCCTCATAAAGTCTAATACTTTCAAAAACAAACGAATTCATCAATAAACAAACGATTTTACCTAAAAACAAACGACTTACCCTCAAAGAACGAAAGATACACAAATAAACAAACGACTTACTTTGAAAATCAAAGAACTTATCCTAAAACAACGAATTAGTTTAAGAAAAACAATCGATTTACCCTCAAACAACAAAAGACACTATAAAAAACAAAGGTACTTATTACCTTCCAAAAGCAAACAGCGCCATAATAAACGCCTTACCTTAAAACAAATGACTTACCCTCTAAAACAAAGAATTACCTTAAAAATCAAATGATCTACTCCCTAAAAACAAGCGACTTTCCCACAAAAAAAACCGACTTACCCTGAAAAAACAAACGCCCAGCCCATAAAATACCACCTAGATCCTCCATACATCACGATTTATCCATTGAACATGGACGGAAACCCACCAAAGCCACAATCCCCAAGATCCATAGTATCCATCACGAAACCTGCGCAAGAATCCAAGGGTAAATTACATCCAAATACTCCAAGCAATCGCACCATCCCGTAACCAAGTCATCCATTACTACAAAACAATCCACACATAACAAAGCAGGTTATGCAATCCCCGTCTCCAAATCATCTCTTAAACTCTTATTCCACAGGATATCGACTCAGATAAAAAACAACCACATCATACATGAGTAACCCTGGCCAAGCTCTGATGGAGTAACCATCCAAAACGAAATATATACAAATGCACCATTTGCCTGACCAATACATACAACTGCATTTTCTGTCACCAGGTAACAGCTGCAGCTTAAAATGCCTAGCACTAGCACAATTAATACTTAGGTGTGAACGGATCCTAGCAAGGGTGAGCTTTAGTAAAATATCAACTCAAGTAAATTTTGGACATCACAAGCTATATGTAGAGATGATATTTAAAATAGGAAGTGATTATCAATGACTTAATGATATTATGCGTATTATCACTCAAAACCTCCATGCTAAGAACAAACATCGGCGTTAAAAGTGCAAAAATATAAATTACGACATAGAAGTAATTACTAACCATGCGTAGAAATGTCTAATAGGAAAGGACGAATGGAAGGGAAGAGAAAGCATAAACAAACTCATAAAGATGAAAACTAATAAAAACAAATTTCCTCATTCTTGCTTGAATGTTGGAGGATAAAGAAACACTTAAAATTCAACATACTCCAATGAACACAAACTAAGCTCTTAGAAAAGGGGTGGTACTTTCAATCTAATTATTCTAAGCCAACTCTAAAATGAGGAACTCATGCTACAAACTAAATTATAAAATTCAATTAACTTTCATTTTATAATAAATATACCAGCCGATCCGAAAATGGTTTCTGGATAGTTGATGGACTACAAACTTACAACACCAAATCGAGTCTTCCGGACTGGCATGCTTCGTGCAACGGAAGATCTCCTTTTATGTTCTTCTTCCACATATCTGCACCCCTCCGATGGATGAGTTTTAGTGTTTCCAATTGACCTTTCGCAGCCCCACAATGTGCAGGGCTAAAATCATAACATAGCATTACAGGATGAAAAATGCGAAACTTTTCAACCATTAACATGCCAACAGATATTCTTTGATTGCTCCATTAAAAATAGATAAAAACATTACTTTGCTTCATTTATTTTATAGCATAAAATTTAAAAAGCTATTTTAACATTTTCCAAATTAATCACGAAGGGTATTGTAGGATTAGGTACTACTATTTACTGATAAAAAATTATACACGAATTTTGCTAAAGTAAAATTACAACATTCACTTCAATTTTACCACAAAACTACTATAAAGAGAAACACGGATGTTACTACTAAATGAACTATGATTTATTTGTATATCCCGGGAATTTTTAACCGAGTACAGTTATTATTAGTTTTAATGCCAAAGGAGGCCTTTAACTCCATAATGACTTGAGGTTATGTCAAACCTTCCCACGCGAGAGATCGTTGCTCGAATCTTAGTAAAGGCTGAAGAATTTCATGATTGTCTATCCGTGCCAAGGTGTACTAACGACTTATAAAATCATTATACTACAAAATCTATCGACAACGAACAAAAGTACTTACGTTCTTCCTTTTCTGTCTTGTCTATCTGCAATTGCCCCGTGCTTCAATAGCTGTTCAGTACAATCTGCGTGACCTAGTGTAACTGCATAAAACAATGGTGTACAACCATTACTGTCCATTGTATCAACTTCTGAGTTGCAAAAGTTAATCAGGACATCTATGCAGTCCACATGACCACGAGATGCAGCACAATGGAGAGCTGAGAAGAGGTTAATCACTGATTAGATGAAATTAGTTGAACACAAAAGCTGAACTTCATTTAAAGGGTATGAGTTTCATTCGACAAGATCGTTCTACTAAAATAAATAATCCAATACAATTTTAGAATATTAAGGGTCTTCTAACTTCTTTTTACATTACTTTATTCTAACTTTCAGACATATCTTCGAGTTGTTGCCTTTTACTCTACCTGGCGAGTCGTTGTTGCTATTTTAGCCCAAAAGAAATGCTACAAGATCACTCATTTTCGCTATTGCTCTCAATCAGAATATCTTCAATCAATATCAATGACCTTTGAGAATTACGCTGATTATTCCCCTTTTTCGAGATATCTTCTATACCAGACCTGGGCAACCTTTTGCACGCGTGTCAAACGTGGCACGCGTGCCAAACGTGGCACACCAACGATTTCTACCGGCACGCGAAGCCAAATGCTTAACTTAAGAAAACTAAATAAATGTATCTCCAATTTATTTTATATAGCAACCGCATTGTGTACAAACTGTTATAAATTATGTTATGAGTGAGGCAGCAGCAGAAGTCTCATTGATGGTAAATAAATGAAAAGGTCCACAATTTTTCTTTCTCTAGTTTGGGTTTGTTGTTTTCTGCTTGAAATGATAAAGATTCAATTCTGTTTAACATAATATGATAATATGTATATTTTTAGGTAAAATGACTATCTTTTCCTTGTAATTTTTATGCATCATAAAGGGTTGGGAATGAATAAAAAGAACATCTTTAATTTTATATCCTTTCATCGTGTTTTAGTCAAGTATTGGCAAGTGAGAAAATTTTGTAGCAAAGATTTGGCCAATTTTAGCACACCCACTTAAAAAGGTTACCCAACCCTGTTCTATACGAAACAAAGGTGAATTCCAAAATAGGTTGGCGCCCTTCCACCACAAGTGTCTACTCGATCTGTATACCTTTCACACATTTCTCTTTCACGTAACTTCCAAACTCTCCCATTGAAGATGTTTTCAGGGTTTTAAGTAATTTCTAAATAAATTCTCCTCAAGTCAAAATTTATAATTTGGGTGGTTAAAATTCCCCCTCGAACAAATTATCCTTCCTTACCAGTCAATCCGTCTTTATCTTCAGCAGCAACATCCGCCCCTGCGTTGATAAGAGCCAAGATGGCATCCGCGCTCCCTGAGATACAGTAGACGTGAGATGGACGAACTTCTGCGGGAACGACCGTTCTTCATCAGAGTCACTCCAAAGAAGTAGGTTCCGTTTATGACATCGCAGGACAACGAACTATTAAACCTCTGTCACAATCCTAAATCTCTCTTGACTCAATGTAGGGTAGTCATGTCATCGAATCTTTAAGGAACCTACTTCTTTCGGCGACTCTGATTTATGGTATTTGCTAAAGTGTACCACTCAAAACCGTATTATAAAAAGAGGTGAAAACCAAAATTGTGATTTGCATAGACGGCTGAAAGGAAGAATACCTGCACTTGCCGCCCAGAGCAGAGGTTGACGACCATCATGATCTCGAACAGATACACTAACGCCACGTTGAAGAAGTTTCTGGAGCACTTGACTACCGACGTGAGATTCATTTCCCAATTCACTATTAGGACCACACATCTTGTCAAAATAAAAGTAGAATGAGTAGAAATAGGTAGACATACATAAGAATGTTACCTGACCGACAGTTAGAAGTTTTAGGTAAGAAATTCCCTGCTGATAACTTTAAGATACATTCACTTTACTAAGTTTCTATTTGCATTAAATATAACTTAAATATTGTCCTGGCTATAATTTGCAAGCCTAAATGAGCTCTCGCTAGTTCATACGGTTTTGGATTTCTGACGTCAAGGCAAGGGTTCAATCCCAGCGAGCGCGGACATAAAACTCGGCACGTTATAAGCAGGCCGCTCATTGGGCGGATACACTGATAGTCACCCTCTAAGGGGTAGGTAAATCCAAACGCATCAACAAGCACATATCCAATCACAACACCGCTGTCATTTCACTTCCTGTCTTCATATTATAACATACTCTCTTTCTTCTGTTCTTGAATTCTGCTTATGAAGTACTAGTGACCTCTATGGGGGCTCTCATATCCACATGCCCCTAACAAAGAATGGGTGCCCTCTATGATCACGAAGGATTGCATTATCGCTGGTTGGTCACAAAAAAAGAGACACATACCCCCTCCCCATCCAATGAGCCCGACTCCTGGTGCCTTTAGACTCATCACTGAATGTCATTCTGATCTTTATGTGCAATTCATTATCCGGTCGGGAGATCTCATTCACCACATGCGAGGGGCGAATGGCGCTACCTACTTATATTTTCGTTGAAAAAACAACAATTTCGAATAATTACTAAACCCAATTATTAAAGTTGGTTGATTTGATTGAGCTCATTATCCTTGTTTGTGTCTTTTTGTTCATTCTTCTTTGCATTTTCCTACCTCTTGTTTTTTTCTAACTAAATTAACGTGCCAACGTTAGATTTCATCAATTGTCTGGGGGTTTTTTTTCACCTGAATACAACCCGCCAAAAGGTGAAAGAGAGTTAGGGTCTTTATTAGAAAATTGCAGAGAAAGTGATCAAAGTCATCACCATGCTAAACTTTTGCCTTACCTGAGCCCCATAGTGAATGGGATATGCTCCATGTATGTCTGGTGTACTAGGATCAGCTCCGGCGTCAATCAAAATGTCAAGTAACTCTACCTCACCACCCACTGCGGCGAAAATATCATTTTTTTAACCATTGTGCTACCTATATAAGAACTTGCAATTGATTTGCAATGGTAGGTATAGGAATTCACTAGTAAAATATGCACTCTTCCTAGAAATAATTATGAATATCAATATTTGGACGTATTAAGAAATGTATCATCTACATAAGAAAGTTAAGGAAGATTACTCATAGATAAATAGAAATGTATCATCTATACCAGGGCTTCTCAACCTTTTTGTTGTTATGTACCCCTTTAGTGTTTCGGCATTTTCCTGTTTACCTCAAATAGTTGATGATTGTAAAATAATGAAAATACGCAAAATTTTCAATGAATTTTAGATAATGTTCTCCTTACAAATGACTTATAACTAATAATAGGAAACAAAGAAATAATAATGGCAAAAACAAGCAATCATTGGTTAATGATAATATTCTCCTTGACTAGAAAATAATATGAAGCAAAGGACTTTTAACTGACACTAGGAAGCTAAGAAATTATAATGTTCTTAACTAGAAAAAATAACATGAAACAAATGAATTAAAATTAATATTATGAAACCTAGAAGTAATAACAAGCAAACAGTAGTTCATTATGTCGTAGGTCAGGTTAGATCTTCTGACCTCTGTTTGCTTTCCTTGTCTCGGAACGGTTGACGGATACCACGCAGGGCAACCCTGCAGTTGAGCCTTGCCTCGAATAATGCAATTGAACTTTGGGTTCCAATAAATCTCTAAGAGTGATTAATTATACTTGGCAGAATTAATTCAACTATCTAGAAGGTTCTGTATATCAAACTGGGCGAAACAAAATAAACTTTACTACTGTACAAACACAAATAAATACTGGACATGAAAAATAAATCACAATAAAATAATGGACAAGAAAGATAAATCAAAGTATACACACTCGGCCGCGCACGACTGACAACAATTGCGGCTGGATCTGCCACCCAATGATTCGGCTGCTCAAAAGGAGCATAAGGGAGGGGGGATGGGGTACTGAGTTCGAGTACTTTCCAACAGCACGAATTGGTTTTGCACTTAAGGCAGATTTGTACTCGGCCTGTTCGAAGCTATGACGAAAATTACAACCTGTATTCCAGTAACCACAGTTAGCCTCGAAAGTAGGGATCGAGGGAGTATTTTCCGGGGAAGAAGCTGGGCTCGAGATATCTTTTCTCGTTAGTTTCTTTTTTATCTCTTTTCTTGTCTTCAGGCTCTTTGGGTATGGGAGGCTGAGAGAAAGAAACCTTAAAGAGAGAAAAAATAGACACTCTTAAGGATAAGCAAGCGATCCTGGCACTGGGTCATATTACAAATTTATGGCCGGGTCTAGTTTAAGTACGGAACTATTCAGAGGGCAAGGAATGTTTTAGTTAATATTTAACAATTATCCTAACTTAATTCCAGCCTACGCTCGGCCAGCAATCAGAGCCTGCAGGCCCTTACCTCATGCGACGTCTCCTCTTACCAGAATACTAATTTATCCAGGCCAATGATTTACTATATATATATATATATATATATATATATATATATATATATATATATATATATATATATATATATATATATATATGTAGAGAGAGAGAGAGAGAGAGAGCTCCGGAAGTGAAAGTTACAGAGGCACCGGACGGGGGATTTGCTTAATTTATATAGAGGGGCGCCGGAAGTGAATTTAAAGCTTCACGCCATGTCACGGAATCTCTCGTTGTTGCGATTAAGCTCGCTATAGGCCGTGTTATTGGACGGAAATGGCCTCAAAAGAAGTTGATCACAGGTTCTTTTCCGTACTACGCCTCTCTCTCTCTCTCTCTCTCTCTATCTCTGACACATTATAACACTAACATTTTCTATCACTGGAAAAAGATAATATTAAGCAAATAACTAGTAATATGTAAACAACATTGAAAGAATAAAAAAAAAACATAAATGACTATTTACAAAAAAATGTATGCGTATTATGTAGTTAGGCACTGCGATGCCAATTAACTTTAGAAATTAACGGAATTGTTGAGCCTACATTTTCTTTGTGAGCTCATTAATATTGAGTGATGAATTTTTAACTACGCAACGAACATTAACAGTTCAATTCGCAAATTAAACACACGGTTTTTAACATTTCCTCGAGAGAGCTAACCTACATGAGTGTGGAAAAGAAGTACACTATGTTCCGCCTCAAAATTTCCACACAGCAATTTAAAACATCTACTGTTAAGAGCACTATCTTTGACATAATTCACAATTTTTATTACCTGTGATAAGACTTTGGACAAGCAATGCAAACCGATGTATGATGCAATCTATAAATTTCAAGTGTGGAAATACTTCCAAAACATGTCCTTTAAAACCAGAATCTCTCCCCAACATCACTGGTGCCTCATCCGTTGTGCAGCCTTTCAAATTTGTCCATGCCAATTCATGTTTTTTTCAAAAAAAATGAGTCAACCATCTCAAAAATATCTTCACCTCCAGTTGTTTCTTCAAGAGCTACATTCATAAGAAGTTCTTCTTTAATATCCTCTTCATCTACATAAAGAGCGAATACAAATAATTGCGCACATTTGGTAACATCAGTTGTCTCATCTAGTTGAATTGCAAAGCCACTTTTAGAGCTTTTAATTCCGCTAATTATTTGTTGAAAAATGTATTTTAATTCTATTATTTGATAAAGAGACAAAATTGTATTTTTACCTCTTCTTCACCAATAATATGCCTTACGATTTCTTTTGCTGCTGGAAGTATCAAATTTTCTACAATAGTATGCGCCTTTTTCTGTTTGGCAATCAGAAAAGACACTTCATAAGAGGCTTTCACGATCCTGTTAGTTAACATAAGAACGTAAGAAAAGAAGGAGACTGCAAAAGACCATTCATGGCCTACACTTGGCAGCTCCTGTAGTTCGCAGATAAATGCCATCATTCTGATCAAGTCGTTGTGTCTTAAGTTTTGCTTCTTTATGCTTGAAAAAAGAAAGATTGGTGAGTTCTGTCAAAATTTCTATATAGGAGTCTTGGATTCATAGATTCTTTGCTCGAAGCCTAACTGCAAGTATGAGTCTTTATATTTATGTTTCTTACTATTTTTACTCATATTGATGGTTCAAAAATGGTTCCAATAAAAAATAGATTATCTACTGTATAATATCTAAAATAAATATAAAATTTTATTACTATTTAAAATCTTCATTGCTATAAAGTTGGCTATAATTATCTCGGGTACAAATTGCAATAGATAAAACACAATATTTTGTTGCAACTGTTCTTCAGTACTATTTAGGCATTTATTCTCATTAAGAAATTATATAATCCCACATTTAGTACAAAGTCAAGACAGTTTTACTTTTCAGACATTCATATGTCAAAATAATGTTACGAAAAATGCATCAAAAAAGATTATAATTAATAAAACGCAATCGACATAACCCTCTTTCTCTCACGATGCTTTCTTCAAGACTACCCCAACCAAGGGCTTCCAGAATTCTTTTCTTTAAAGTAACTATTTTTTTTATTGTTACCATCTTAGTTTCCATTTACACCCCAAAATGATCAAATGTACCACTTAGGGTACATAGGCCGCCGGTTGAGAAGCCCTGATCTATACACATAAAATATCAAAGGAAGATTAAGTTATTATTTTACATTATATAGTAAGAATTATTTAATGCAATTTTTCGGGGGGGGGGGAGGTAAATTTGAAATGTAATTTGCTTGTCTTTCTAGAATACCAAAATAGGATAATGTTTTTCTACTAACGATGGACATTTCGCACGTACCTGTTGCCCAGTGGACAGCAGTATGATCCTCGCTGTCCTTAGCATGGACATCAGCTCCTTTAGACAGAAGATATTTGACAACTGACTTGTTTCCAGCAATTGTGGCCAAGTGCAAAGCAGTGTAGCCATCTTCATCTCTTGCCGATAATAGAGAAGGGTCAGAATTCAGCAGCTAAGTGTTGGCAAGAGAAATAGACGATCAATTAGATCTCACACTTAGACTTATTTAATTTGAACGTATTGGTACGTAAGAAAAGTTTTATCAACCCATACATGCTAGGCCTTATTAATAATATAGTTATTTAAAAAGATATTACATGAGTAGTTAAATATGTAGGTTTATTTGGATATTATATTGTAATTAAACGCATTACGCTTTTAATTTTCTTGTGGGTGAATTTTCTTAACTCTTCTGTTTTGTTTATATTATAAAAAATAATTTAGGAGGGTGTAGGGAAATAGAAGGCAAGCGTAAATGTGAGGAGATGTTTGTTGCATTTTTAACGTCAAGGTGACTGTTGGTTATCTTAAATATTTAGACAAAGTATAAAGACATGAAAAGTAGAAAGCATAGGTCACTTTTTACTAAACTTGACATTGATACTAAAATAAATGGGACTGAAGGCAATAAATGCAAGCTTTCATTAAATTTAAACTTATTTGTTCTAGAATTACTAAAAATTGTTTGAACAAATACTTATTGTTTTATTTAGTCTGTTGCTTCTTGTAAAAATGAAAATGGAATAAAATAAGAGCCTTGTCGCGTTTCAACTGATGCTTAGTAGCACTTGAGGAAACGGACAAAACAAGAATTTTGACAGTAAAGATATATATATATATATATATATATATATATATATATATATATATATATAGCGAGGGAAAAGGGGTTGGTTGATACTTGTAGTGAGATGAATTGGTTGATGCTTAATTGTGGCGGGGGTCACCAGTTCTGAGCTGAAACAATATTCCTTCTCTGTTACATGATTCGAGTTCGTTCTTCAGTGTGTCCACTAAATAAGTTCGTATTTGGATTTTTATAAGCAACTTGATGAAAATTAACTTCATTTTTAACTTGATATCGAATGATGAAGGAGTGGAGCTTTGTGTGAATGCTACCCACCAAGGCAGATGGATCACAACGACGAACATGAAGTGATGTGATCGAATGCATGAATAATGCGTATTTGATCCTGGGTAAATAATATCTGCTTGTTTTATATGTTTAGAGAAGGTGAGCGTAAAGCTAGTCGAATGCATTATAGTTGGATGACTGAGTGATGAATAAGTGAGAATGAGTGACTTAAAAAAGCTTGATTCTATAATAATGAAATAATTCTATAATGAAATTGGTATTTACGAGTATATGTTCAGGGAATGTAGGAGTGAACTACTTTTACTAATGGGGTATCTCGGGGAGGAGCTTTGTCTGAAGATGGATGAGTGTTTATTTGTGTTTTCGCTTGGGGCAGAGGGAGGAGAGAGAGAGAAATCAGGAAGCCTTCATTATCAGAGAATTTATATGGGAGGGGGACTGATAGCTCTGTGAAAAAGGATTTATAATGGTCTAGACGAAGTTCGGGAAAGAAGTTTTCATATGATGTCATGTCTAATGGGTTGCCGTCAATATTTAAATGAAAGTTTATGATTGTGTGGGAAGATGAGATGTGCATAAGAGTTTTATGTGTCTGTGATCGGAGAAGGAACTATGTAGACTTCCTACACACACACAAACATATATATATATATATATATATATATATATATATATATATATATATATATATATATAAATAGAGAGAGAGAGAGAGAGAAAGAGAAAGAGAAAGAGAAAAACAGACAAACACACAGACAGACGAAACAGCTGCATTTCTAACTACAATTCCAGTAGGGATTGAAAATAGAATTTTGCGGAGTAGAAGACACGAATCCTGCCTTGCCCTGCCCTATATCGATAAAGGTGGAGTGGAGACATAACTCGTGACTCCATCAAAACGAGATGAATTATTAAAGAAATCGATTCAAGGCCGTCACGAGACTTGGAATCCAATGAAAATCTCCAAATATGTGGATGCGTAGCCACCATATCGTGAATACTAAGGCCTGTTTGTGTTAAGTAGTTTGAAAGCCTACCCTGAACCACGAATAAATATATCTCGAAGAGAACCTCCCACTCGGTGTTTGTCGAGTTCTTCAAGATGAGATTTAGAACTTATTTAGGTTAACTTGGATATTACACTATCTTTTTGAACTAATCTTACCTATTTTTCCTTTTTCAACTCATCCGACTTGAATTAAAAAAAACTCGAGCCCCACCCTAATTCCTGGGTGGTATAAAAAAAAATCCAACTAAATTAAGCAAATTGGCTCAAATGTATTCAAAAAGTGCCTAGGGATATGAATATTTTTTTAATAAATGAATTGAAAATAATTGAATTAGTCAACGTTTAATCGGAGCCTCTTGACGTTATAGCTCGTATTAATAACATGCTCTTATTTATTCTTTTAATACTAAGATTATATCAATTAAAAATATTATCATAACAATAATTATTAATATGAAACTTACCACTCCTAAACCTCACTACCCTGACCCAAAACAACCTCAAACTTCAATATCCCCCTCAACAAATTCCCAAACTCCGTCCTCACCTTGCCTACGACAAACCTCGCCAACTCATCCAAAAAACTTCACCAACCGACCACCAAACCTCCTCGAACCAACCATGAATCTCCCCAAATCAGACGCAAACCGAACTAACTCAACCGAAAAGTCCACCAACTCTCTTTAACCCAACCTCAAACCACACCACACTCATCAACGCACCTCCGAACTTCTCGCAACCAACTCCCTAACTTTTTAATCTGCTCCCTAACCTCCCCAATCCAAAATCTCCCCCCCCCCGAAACTCCACGCCAACCCTCCAGCCCTAATTTATTCGCGAGGGAGGGTTAAAACGTACATAAAAAAGGTTCGTAAAACAAGCACACGTACTCAAAAGAACGAAGAAATCGTTTAAGACTAAAATGGAAAACCAATGACATAATGTCTGACAGAACTAAAAGGTGAAGTTATTGGAAGTGAAAATGCATGAGAAGGGACATACCCGATTAATCCAAAGAAGAAACTACTTGAGATGGTATGAACCGGGAGATACATCGCTATAGAACCTTATCAGCCTCAACAATTAAGGCAGACTTACTTTCATGTCTTAGGGCCTGAAGGGCACGCAATCTTCTAGATATATGGCACCTGTAGCAAGATTACACCTGTTATACTTGACACTACTTTGCGGGGTGTAGTAAAAAATATTCTGCCAAATTACAGTGTCCATGTAGTTGTGTGCAAGAGATAGTTCGGTCAAAATGGACTGATGCTTTTTTTTAAAAAAAGAGAACGTCATAGTAGAAACCAACAAGGGCATCACCGTATCTTGATTACTGGAATAAGTCATGTATATGTTAGAATAGAATGAAAGGCCACTAGGCGCTAGGTATCTGCCAAACAAAGGCTCATTTTTATCTCTTATTAAAAATAAATAATTAAAAACCAACGTTGGTACATGGGATCGAAAGCTTTTAAAGAGAGGTTCGGAAAATTGCAAAGTTAGGGAAAAGGAAAGTATGCGAAAAGTAGGTAGTAAACATATAGGGTTTGTAGGGAGCGAGGGAGGGCATCTCTGCACCCCCTTTTCCATCCCATTTTCGAAAGCTGCTTCACTCGTTAAGGCTAAGAGGAAACCGAGTTCAAATTCACAAGTTCGTTCCTACTAAATGCAGACAAAGCTGCGCATTTAGCTTCTTTATTAGACGCTAAGCTAGCCTAGTTAGACATATTTTATAGGGTTTATTAATGCGTTCGTGCGTGAACAGCAATGATTATGCATTGCAACGAACAATGCAATCAATTTGGGGTGGAGTTATTCACATAAGCCACACCCATCTTCACCCCATGACCATTCTGACGAGGCGGACATTATCTGACCCTTACTCACTCTTCAACTCTCTTCTTAAATGTCTCTAAAATACTAAACAGGTTTGCAAATAAAATTTATGGTTCAATATGTAAGCTAGATAACCAACCTACCACTAGAAATCACGGATTCCAACTAGTAAACAGAAGATTTGAAACGACCATAGCACATAATTTCTTTTCTTATAAAACTTGACAAACTTGGAATAACTTGCCTGGGTTGTCGTTTACAGAAATACAGTGAATATGTTTGTGTAATCAATAAATATTACTTTAAATTATGACATTACATAAATAAGAGTTGCGAAATTAATTATCCATAACCTCGCTCCATTTTACCACTCCACCCCTCACTTCCATCTTTTCCTCTCTTTCTTGAATTATCCTATCGTCGAGGGGATTTTATGGTCTTTGGTGTTTTGGAGTTTTGCAATTCAACATTCCCTCTCTTTTCCACTTCCTCTTCTTCGCTTGAGTCACTTCTTACTCTCGAAACTCTTGTGACTCATCCTTATGACAATCGGTTTGCCATCACACACTAGTGTAAGAATCACACGGGGCTGGCTGCACGCTCTGGAAGGTATTAGTCTCTCGCTTAATACGCTGCGTCTCTCTCGCCGATTGCAATCGTAAGATTCCGTTATTAGAATAAAAAGTTTATTTTGTTAGTCCGTCTTTGCTTTGAACCTTCGACAAGCGCAGCCAAGAAGAACACCGTTAAAAACAATTTGCCGTAAAGCCATCCTTCACCTTAAAATTGGAACCAGTCGTTCCCTTAATAAGGTGGAGATTTGCGGTGATTTGCTGTGATCTCATAATCTGGTGACGTACCCCTTTCGTAAACAGGTTACCAAAACCCTATAAACTGGTGACCCGTTGTTCGACCCCCTATAATATAACATTCGATCAGGTCGGGAGACTATCCGATTGCAGTATGGTTTAAAGGCAGCCTAATTTATCTCTTTTTTCCTCCATCTTCTAGCACTACTCTATGGTACTCTCAGCTTTAGTCACTCCGGGCGCAATATTTAATGTGTGAAATGGTTACTATTTCGAAAAGCGTAATCACTTAGAAAAAAATTTAATCACTCATGTTAGCCAAGCACATGTTTGCGAATCCTTCTATATAGAATTTATTGAGCGGTCGATGTAACTATTATTATAATAACAGTTTAAAATTCAATATTTTTTATCTTCGTTAATTGTGATCACGTTTCATTGGAAAAGGGGTTTTTTTTCCCAAATTTAAATCATTTAAAAAATTTTAAACATTGTCTCCATATTTTCGACCGAACTTACTTCGTCACCTGTTTAGTCACGTGCGGGTCAGGTCGCGAACAACTCTACATCTCACTATGTCTGTAGGTCAGTCGGTCCCCGTTTAGCTTTTCTTTTGTTTTTGTAATAACATCAAAAACTATTCGCCCGATTCTAACTGTAGAAGTATAAATACCGCGTACATTAGTGTACGCAGAAATACTCAGACACAAGCTGCGTGTCCCTCCCTTTTTTCCAAATGCACCATTCGCCTCGAATTCTCTATCGCCCCTTTTCGCGCCATCGTAAACTGCGACGTGGCTCGAAGGTAGGAAAGACTTGTACTGTCTGGCCAAAGATGAAAAGGTCTTTTATGTGGCGATACGGATTTTATGAGAATTCGATGCTCTCTATCGATTTCTGCCCGTGAAGGAAATAAAAGGAAAACTTCTCCCTGGAGTCAGGAAAAAGATCTTGGACCTACGTTGGGAGGAGAGATCGTCCCACATAAGAAACAGTTCGCCCGTTGCAAGAAAGGAACTTCTCGGGAAATTAGTTGTCGCCGTCACGGTACTTGTAGGTGCCAAACTTCTCGCAGGCCCCCCATTCAGAGTTTTAGGTTACACAGGACCTCCCTCTGCGGATTACCCTAGACGTAGCTATGTAATCGGTTTTGGCTACGCACTCGAGGAGCCGAATAATCGGATAGTTACTCCGAGGAAGAAGAAGTCCGATTTAAGCCCCAGTTTGGCTCACCTTCGTGATCCGGCATTGGATCTTATATCACCGGTCTAGAATTACCTTCTCATTTGGTAACCTCGAACGGCCGGACTAAGTGCGATCATCGTCATCAGGAGAAGATCTTCAGCGTCATTCTCAAAAATACTTACGAACTCAAAGGTATCGTTAAATGGAACTATCCCTTCTCCTAACTTCACCAGTTTATTTGTGAACTAGAATTTCCACCCCGAACCTATAACCTCGAGTATTAGAAGTGCTTAATTCAGTGTTTAACTGAATAATAATATTCCATTCGTTCTTTCGGGTGCCATTAAGACGCAAGCATCCTAGTAAGTAATTTTCACTAATCCCTACGACATTTTTGTAGACTTACTTATTCAGTGCAAAGATTAATTCTATTTATATCTATATACGCTGTTGCTTATTTCAAATTCATGTACATTAAAGATTATTTTTGTATATGTGTGTTTAACTATTTTGGACAATCCTTTGGCAATTATTAAGCAATCCACTCGGCTTAAATCTCAATATTACACCGGTCCATCCATGGCTGGCTTTTACTGAGTGGGGACTCACTCAGGGGATAATCATCTTAATTTTGATAAAAAAAGGACGCATCGAGTTTATTCTTATTCGCCGGAAGTGGCTACGGTAGGTGTATTGGATACACTTCACCTCTGCTTCACCTCGGTGTGGTAATAAAATATATGTCTAGGAAGTGGGACTGGGATTACCCACTCACTAAACCTCGACACTAACGAAATTGGAAAACCTTAAGTTGTTTTACATTCTCTTCTGAATGCTATAATTGCCAAAGTCCTCCTAAGGTTAGCCCGGGAATTATTTTGTTTTGCCAATAATATCATAACTATTCGTCCGATTATAACAAAATTGAAAACCCTTAAGTTGTTTTACATTCTCTTTCGAGTGATATAATTGCCAAAGTCTTTCCAAGCTTAGCTCAAGAATCATTTTGTTTTGGTAATAACATCATAACTATTCAGACGATACTCTGCTAGACTAGACTAGGCTATAATATGCTCTAATCTGTTAGGCAAGCCTAGAATAGGCTATACTATGCTAGGTTATTATATGCTATGCTATGCTAAGCTATGCTAAGATATAATGTACAAGGGTAAGATACACTATGCTAATTTAGGCTATAAAATGCTATGCTAGGATAGCATATATTATGTTAGGCTAGACAATACTAAGCTATGCTTAAATAGGGTATAAGAGGATAGTATAGGCTATACTTGTCTAGGATAGTTAATGCTAGGCTAGGTTATACTATGCTAGGCTATACCCTACCCTAAGCTCTGCTAAGGTAGGCTAAAGTATAATAGGCTAGGGAGGGTTATGCTCTGCTATGCTAGGCTACGCTATGTAATACTATGTTAGGCTATGACAGGCTAGCTAACCAATGCTCTAATAGGTTAAGCTATGCAAGGTTATTCTAGTATAGGGTATGGTATGCTATACTAGACTAGGATATACTAAGCTAGGCTATAATATGATACGATTGGCTATATTATGTTAGGTGTGGTCATATATCAGAATAAGTGAGGGCACGCGACCTTTTGGTCAGCACACCTTGTTATTCCTTATCCGTCTTAACTCCAACCTAGCAAGTGAGAATATCTCTTTCAAGTTGACTGTGAATAGTTATTAGATGGGCATTAAACTTGTGTCAGGTCGACATTTCGGCGGATATTATATTTTGTAGTGGATGCCACGTGAAACTGTCGGTTAACGCTGAGAAATGGGTTAAAAAATACAAAATCAAAGATCCAATGTTGCATGAGAATATCTTGTCACATAAATATTTATCAATTAGGACAAATATACAGTAAAATAAGTAAAAGAAATAGGACGTTCGAAGAGGTGTGCTATGACAGCGTCAAAACGAAGAACCAATAAAAAGAGAATGGGATAATCAAAGGTCGAGAGATTATAAGAGAAAGGTTCTTATTCCACAGGCGTGGAATAAGCCCCCTCAATTTGCCCAGGTATAAACTACCGGGAATCATGTGAATTGGCTTGATGTGGTGGGAGCAGTTGAAGGTGGTGGCTGTGAATAATGTGTTCAGAGGTGTTGCCAGCGCAATTGACACGATTATACTTCGTTTTTTTATGACGATGGTTTGGTAGCTGTCAATTGTGAATATCCTCATGTAATTATCTGATTTATATATGGAAATTAGTATTTCCCTCAGCGATCCAATAAAGAGTCATCTGAAGAATCGTAAAAATCGTGAGAGGTAAATAGAAAAGTTTGCCTTAAGACAAGTGTGGTGAGGAAGTCTCCTGATCCAATGTCCTTTCACACATTTATTATACGTGGTACCGGTACACAACGTAGTTTCTGTATTTCAGGCACAAATGCCGTCACAGTTAGTCACTTATCACACCCATATGACATAACTGGTGATTTCTTAGTCTCCCACCACTGTAGTAATTTTTTTAATGAAAGGAATTTTACCAGCGATCCGCACTCTTTGGGGATTTACTGATTAACGTGGGATCTGAACCATGGGTATCGACAGCGTATGGCAGCCACCGAGAAGGCGACCCGAATTGGGACTCCATCCGACGACAAACCTCACTCGATGTTGCTTAACTTCGCTAAAATCAGAAGTGGTGTCTCCACTCTTTCCAAACTTATCAAAATTCATCCGAAAAACTCTTTACAAATTCAACAAAAATCATCTGAACTTCCTCTCTAAATTCGTCAAAATTCACCCAAACACTTTCCAAATGCATCAAAATATTTCCCGACACATTCCAAAATCCATCCAAACAAAACTCTCCGAATTCATCAATTCCATCGCAACACCACTTTCAATTCAATCAAAATGTATCTGAACATCTCTGTACACATTCACTGAGATTCCTCCGAAAAAAACCTACAAACTCATCAGAATTCATCCGAATATTCTTTTGCCAAATTCATCGACTTTCATCCAAACATATATTTCCAAATTCATAAAAGTTCATTCAAAAACTCTTTCAAAATTATTTAAAATTCCAAATTATTCAAATCTCATTAGAACAATTTTCAAACTGATAAAAATTTATTTGAACATCCCTTTCCAAATTCATTTAAACACCTCTTCCCATAATCATCAAAATTCCCCCTCTTTCCGAATTCATCGATATTCCTCATTCCTTTTCGGCTTACCTCTTTACCATCAAAAAATATGACATTTTACCTCTTTGTTAACACAGGCGTCCCCTTAAAATCGCTTTTTAGATTGCAGAAATTATGATAAAAATAAATACACTAATTTTGGCTAAGAATATTCGTTATCCGAAATTCTCTTAGATTTGGGTAATTTGGGGCAATTTCGTAAATTTAGGTCATTTGTCTTCATTATTCCATTATGAACAGAGTCACAGTTTTTGTTTTTACTCCAAATTCTACTCTATATTTCTAAGAAACTCCTCCATTATTAGAGAAAGGTCTTCTCTAGGCGAAAGTGTCCCCTCATTTTTCAGTAACTTCTGAAAAAGGAGCTAATTTGCTCGGCTGTGCATGGTGCTCTTTGGAGAACGAACGAATGAACGAGAAAAAAACAAAGATGAATGAATAGGAATATGGATTGTCATGAAGAATTGTGGCATTTTCAATAAAATGGTGTCTTAGGGAGGAAACATTTAGGATACTTTAAAAATAGTATTTACAAAAGAATTTTTGCATTCGAAAATAAATAATAACAAATTTTGGAGTTTAGGTGTTTGAGAATTGCAAATCATGGTACTGATTTTCCCTCTAGCTTAGATATCTTGGTATATTTATGATCTTCTAATGTAGGTTGTTGCCCAAAGATAGGAGAGATAGCTTTAGAAAGAGTTGTTTGTCACTTTAACACGCATCTGTTGTGGGATTTTTTTCAGGAATATGTTTATATTAGGTTATCCGAAAAGTTCTTGCAGCTTTGAAAAAAAAGTAACTAAAAATATTATTAGCTACATTTAATCAATCATAGTTTTTCCATTTTTTTCTAAATCCTTTTTCCATTTAATTGGTATGAGAAAACAAAATTAAATTCCTTTCAAAATTTGTCTCTGGTAATAGGATAGCCTAGTCCAGGGTAATAGCTTAACTTGTCTAGCCTAGTCATTATATGGTACTCATTAGGAGAGGTAGGTGGTAGCTCAAAATATTTTGTATAATTTAAGTGAATAGCAGAAATACCATAAATCAATTTTAGATTCAGGAAAAAATAAAGAAAACTATGTAATGAGGGAGTAATACAGGATCACACCGAAAAAACGGGCCTGCACACACTTTTGTAATATATCCTTCATTCATTCATTTACTAATCACCCTTACTTTGCCGGATATGACAGAAGCAACGCCTGTGAACACAACAAGATCTAAAAGGGAGCTCCAGCAAAGAATATACTGCGTCAAACATACTACAAGACAGGCTCGTTCAAGAAAGTGCAGACCACTTTCGTGCATCAGTTTGAATGTGAAAAATCCCCCTCCAAGAGCAAAATTCAGGACTGAGTGGTCCACTTCGAGAACTATGGGATAGTAGAGAACCTCAATGCAGATAGTGACAACCGTTTAAGCCATTCAGGACGCCCCAGGAAGCGTACAGCTGAGCTGGTCGAGAATCAGTTCATCAGGGTCCAAAACGCTCTGTGCGCAAGTGAAGTCAGTCCCTCGGTATATCCCTGAGACTTTCAGGAGAGTGCTGCCATTACAAAGTACAGACCAAGCAGACCCTTGCATCCTCAGACAAGGGGAAGAGGAAGGCTATGGCAGTCAAGATACTGGAGCATATTTAGGAGACCCCAACTTTCCTTAACCTCATTTGGACCTCAGATGAAGCTCACTTCCATTTTGAAGGGAAGGTAAACTCGAAAACAAAGGTATTCTGGTGGATCTCCAGACCAAATGAGGTAGCTACAAACCCCTACACTCCCCTAAGTGCACGGTATGAACTGCAATCTCAGCCAGAGGCATCATCGGACCATTCTTCTTCGAGGAATCTAACGCGACAGTGGCAGTCACCAAGGAGCGGTATGTTGAGGTCCTCAAAACCTTCAAGAGGGAGCTGCAAACCCTGTTCCCGTCGCTTATGGGGAAGTTCTGGTTCCAGTAAGATGGAGCAAGCTCTCACACCTCAAACCTGTTCCGAGATTGGCTGAAAGAGAACTTTGGTGGCCGTGTGATCAGTTTCTTTCTCCGGGACAACCTTAATGACAGAGTGTACGCACAGAGACCCAGGACCATCACGGAACTCAAAGAAGCCATTAGGGAGAGATCAGAGCCAATAGTCGGTCGGTTTGTAAGGAAGTCATGGGTAACTTTGTGCTGTGCCTCAAGAAATGCACAGAGCTAAATTTAGGTCATCTCGAACACGTGCTCTAGAATAAATAAGAAAAGTCCAAAGACTCTTATGTTTTGATATGATGTTTTTAAATACAATAAACTATTTATTACCGAAGTTTCATTCAATCCTTGCAGAAAATTAAGAAATGAGGCCAATCGAAATTTGAGGCCTGTTTTTTTTTTGTTTTTTTTTTGGGGGGGGGGGGACGTTGACCCTGTATAAGGGTGAAATCCAACGTATGTCGATCCCTTCGATAAAACTTGATTTTATTTCTCCCATCGTTTGCTTAGAATGGGTATTACCACCTCTTTCTGGTCAAATTTAACCTGTTTTTTGTATAGTCCGAAAAGGACCTATGCATCGATTTTTTTGCTCATGTTTCTCTTATTCAAACAATAAAATCAACTTCTATGAGTTTTTGTTTACATTTTCCCTTCCAGGGTCGTGTCGAGCAATTTAGTTAACTGATTGAAATGAAATTTATTGATTTTCTAACTCGTTCTCTCCTTAGGTTACTTCAAGGTGAGGCAAGATGATGACGAGTTATTGATTAGAGTCTTTCCTTATTAATTTTAACCTGGCAAAATGAAACATACTTTTGCTTTTCTTTTTTAAAATCATTACTGGGTGAGGGATTATATTAGGATTGATTTTTACTGGCTTATTACGAGGATAAATTTCTTTTTGCGATTTATCCCATTGGAAGATTTAGCCATTTTTAATTCCTAGCAACATTTTTCTATTACACACCGTTTAAGCTTACTATTGCATAGATATAATAGTTAAATTAGTTCGACTAAATTATGATTATTATATCCAGAAGACGTATTCTATTCCAACATTTGTTTTGATTTTCCTGGCTTGTTTACAACCCTTATGCTGGTTTGTTTACTGGCCAATGTTTGTTTGTCTGTAAAAACCTTGATGGCTTGTTTATAGGACACATAGTCGCTTTTTTATGTCCAATGGTTAGTAATGCTGTTATTACAACTTTGTCATTCTTAACCTTTATCACATTTCTTCGTTATCGGTTCCTTCTTCCAAAAGTCCCTTTCCCTGCTCTTTCTGCGTGTACAAATGTCCCTATTTCTTACATAAGTTCCTTTTCGCAAGTCATAAAATGGCAATGGGAAATATTTGTTTGTCAGGAAGTTTTAGCTGAGAACAAGCCAGCTGACATGGAGGACTTTGAACCATCTGAATATTGGAAAAGAGTTACCTGTATCACGATGATTCGCGCCAAGTATCAAAATACCGACGTTATGAGTGATTATATAGCTTTGTGAACATTGTAAAGGCTGTAAGACGTTACATAGATAGCTGCAACGGAGACAAGAAGTCGTGGCCATTAAAAAGAGACACAACAAACATTGCGACTGTGTCCCCACGCCGGAATCCATCCAACAACTGCAGCACAAGGTGATGGAAGACTCGAGCAAAGGAATCCTGACTTTGGCAAAAGAAATCGGTGTTTTAGTCGTCATCATAAAGCTTGCCCTGAATGAGGACTTTCACTACTACTCGTACAAGAGGCACAAGGGATAAATTATAACAGCCAAGGCCAAGGAGAACCACTTGACGAAGTCAAATAAGTTCCTTAACAAGTTAAAGTATCCTGTTGAGCTGGGGACGATTTGGTTCTTCTCAGAAGATAAGAACCTCTTACATGACAAATGACGCAACACCCAGAATAACAGGTAGCTTGCCTGCAATCCATGCAACGTTCAAAATATAATAAAGACAAACTTCCTCCCAACTGTGATGGTCTTTGGGTGTGTCTACAGTGAGGGTGACTTCACGCTGCCCAACATCTTTAATCAGGGTATTAGACACAACTCAGACGGTTATATGGAGCTAATAGAGATATGTGGTCAAACTCTGGCTGAAAATGGATGCTGCTGGAAAGCAAAACTCCTGAAGAGATTCAAAGGTGTTTATTAAAAAAATTCTACGACTTCACCAGTACCACTTTCTGGCCTCTTAATTCCCATGGATTACTATATGTTGACGCGGTTGAAAAATAGACTAGCCGCTATGCCTGCAAAATCACAAGAACGAGCTGGTGGCCAAGATCAAAGAGGTGTTCGAAGATCTCCAAGAAACACAGTTAGGAACGTATTTGATAAGATTCGGAGCCATCTTGAGGCCGCAGTGGAAGCTGATAGCGGCTACTTTGAGGAAACCTATCTCTCAGCCATAACCTAGTTCATATTTTTTTAAATTCATTCATTTTTGGCTGAAATATTGCGGTTTTTCTTTAATGAAAACCGTCAAATTTAGCCGAAATATCCTGTATTTTGGAAGGAGGGTAACGTATGTATGACTAATTTCCACTAAGAATAAAAATTCTTTCGTTTTTTACGGAATAAAGTAAACATACATAAGTGATCTAACTGAGCCCGTGAAATATCCAAAGTAGTTATATTAATAATTTTATGACTGAAATGATCAATCTGTCTTTGTTGGTGATTATATTTCGCTTTTCCCTATTACTGTTTATTGTTCTTTATAATCTGTTCCATTCTCAATATGCACCGTGCCTACAGTCTTTAGTGCCAGTTTGTGCTTGCTATATAGGAAGATTACACAATCAACTCACTCCTATGAGGGATGAGATACATGTTTTTGTAGGATGGCTTGTTGCTTTGTGTTATTATAAATTTGTGTTATTCTTTACATTCACATCCATATGTCCTAAGAGATCTTTTGGAACTAGACGGGCTGTTGCACTCACGAAGAATTTTTGTCATTCCAGGACGAAAACATGTTCATTTCAGAAGCGTTGGTGAAAGAAATACGGTAGAATACGATTGCCTTCCAACGGTCCAACGGGGTTACAGCTCCTCATAAGACGAAAGTTAAAATATAAACGATTGGTTGTATAAATAATAATAATAGTAAATTTCTTATAATGCGCTCTTCAAGGCCGGAGGCCTTCACAGAGCGCACGTTCGGCTGTGGGCTAAGAACAAGTGAGTGAGTAGGCAATCCTGAAAAGATGCGTTTTCAGGAGTCGCTTGAAAGTGGTAAGTGAGGCAGCAGATCTAATTACGACTGGAAGAGCATTCCAAAGCTTGGGGGCACAGAGTGAGAAGGAGCGGTCGCCCATTGAGCAGAAGGTCGAGCGAGGCATATTCAGGAGAGGAGCATGAGATGACCGAAGGGACCGAGGGGCAAAACGTTGGGAAAGAGCAGAGGAAAGGTAGGTTGGGGCCTTTTGGTGAAGGACCTTGAAAGTGAAGAGAAGAATCTTGAAATAAGAACGATATCTGACAGGTAACCTGTGCAGTTCCTGAAGCAGGGGCTTAGAAGGGGAGAAGCGAGAGCGACGGAGGAGTTAAAAGAAGTTACAAGAAAAGAAAGTACCCTAGGAGACCTTACGGTCCATTCAAAGAGGGTACCTTTGAAATAGCAATTGAGTGGGCACACGACTGCTCAATTGTTTTGCGTCCCTAAACGGCCACTTTTCAAGACTTTCTCTAGTCTTGACTTGAACTGGTCAACAGATTCACTGTTGACAACTTCCACTGGAAGTGCGTTTCACTTACCGCAGATACTGTAAGTAAAAAAATTTCCACACAGATTGCGGTTGTAACGCTTCAGTTCAAGTTTGAAGCCGTGATTGCGCGTTCTGTTCTCACTCAGTGTGAACATATTTTCCTGTAGTCAACATTGTCAAACTCTCGAAGTATTTTGAAAACTTTGATGAGCTGACCACGCAGTCTACGGGTTTCCACCGAGAACAGATCTAATTCCCTTAGTCTATCCTCATAACTTTTATGTCAGATAGAGGGAATCAGTTTGGTTGCCCTAGCTTGTACGCGTTCCGACCTTGCGATGTCCTTTCGAAACGAAGGACTCCAAAATTGTACGGCATACTCCAGGTGCGGCGGAACGAGGGAGTTATACAGATAAAGTACTATCTCCTTGTTACTGTATCTAAAATGGCGCTTTATGTAGCCTAACATCCCTTGGGCTTTCTTCTCTGCCTCAATACACTGTTTCGAGAACTTGAGGTCGCTAGTGATAGTAACACCCAAGTCCTTCTCAGTGTCACTCGATTCAAGAGCTGTGCCCTTAAGGATGTACTAAGATTTGGGGTTTCGGTGGCCGATATGCATTACTTTGCATTTTCCCAAGTTGAAAGGCATTTGCAACGTGTCCGACCACTCCTTAATCCTTTGAAGGTCCTCTTGGAGGCGGGCAGTGTTCCCCTCCTTTGCCCCATTGATACCAAGCTTGGTGTCGTCGGCAAATTTGGAGATTTTGGCAACCATGTCTCCGTCCATGTCGTTGACATAGATAATAAACAGTAGTCGTCCCAGGACGGAACCTTGAGAGACACCGCAAGATACGGGCGCCCATTCAGAGGCCCGTCCATTCACCACTACTCGTTGCCGTCTGTCACTTAGCCAGCTCTCTATCCAACCTGCTACCCTGCCGTCTATGACCTGTGCACGCACTTTCCGGAGAAGGCGGCGGTGAGGTACCTTATCAAAGGCCTTTTGGAAGTCAAGGTAGACAACATCCACCGCTTTATCCCGATTATGCTCACTGAACACGAAGTGGAAGAATTCCACAAGGTTCGTCAGGCATGACCGTTGCCTTCGGAAGCCGTGCTGGTAACTCTTCAGTAGCAGGTTTGACTCTAAATAAGACGTTAGCTTGTCCACTATCATGCTTTCCATGAGTTTACCGACTATCGAAGTCAAATTGATGGGTCGGTAGTTTGACGGATGGCTGGGGTTTCCTTTCTTGAAGATTGAGGTCAGCTCCGCCTCATGCCAGTCTCTAGGAGCGCATCCGGTCCGGATTAACATGTTAAAGATAGCGCACAGATGTCGTGATACTTCATCGCACATTTTCTTCAACACCTTGGATAGAAACCCGTCCGGTCCAAGGGACTTATTCGTCTTTAGGTCAGCGATCTTTTTCTTTATTTCTCCTTCGGTGAAGTCCATATCCTTCCGCTTTTTCTCCAAGTAGAAACTCAATGGCTGAGGGATATCACCACACTCTTCAGTAAACACTGAAGAGAAGTAGTCATTGAGCAGGTTAGCATTTTCTGCATCTGAGTGAGTTAATGCACCCTACTCGTCCACTAAGGGCCCAATCCTACGATGGATTGGTTTACGGCTATTTACATAGCCGAAGAACTCCTTGGGATTCTCCTTGCAGAGTCTCGCCCCTCGGAGTTCCTCAGTACGCTTATCCACCCTTATGCTGGACTTCACTCTCCTGGCTAGCCTCCGGTACTCGTCAAAGGCACTCGAGATCTTCGATCGCCAGTACGCATTTCTCTTCTCCCTAAGCAGTTGGCCGATTTCTCGATTAAACCACTTTGGTTGAACAGAAGACCGACGAAGGCATTTCAGAGGGATGCAACTTGATTGAAGACTCATGAACTTATTTTTGAAATTGTTCCACGAATCCTCAACATCTTCGCATATCGCTAGCCTTACATCAGTCAACCCAGCACGAAGGCTTGCAAAGTCTGCTCTTCTCAAGTCAAGTTTCCTTGATTGACTGGCAACAGACCTTACCTTCGGGATCTTGACGGTAAATCTAACTAGCTGGTGATCACTGCCACCGAGTTCTTCGCCTACAGAGAGATCCTCAACGATATCATCCTCAGAGGTGAAGACTAAGTCGAGGATATTGTCTCCTCTCGTTGGTTCTTTGCCCCATTGAGTGAGTAACTCGTTGATAGCAAACTCCAGGAGTAGCGCGCTCTCCCCACAGGCTCCTCTGTTTCCCAGTCAACTTGTCTGTTGAAGTCGCCCATGACGATGCACACTCTGCCTTGAACAAGCTCACCCAGCAGCTGGTACAGTCCTTCTCAACGGGTTGGGAAGGGGGTCTTTAAGCACCAAGGTCCTGTATCTGACAGGACCTATCTCTAGGTCAACGCCTAGGAGCTCGTGGTCGGATATAACGTTGGAGTTCGTAGATTCGATTGTATCCTTGACATACAACATTACACCACCACCCTCTCTGTCTGGCCTATCTTTGTGGAAGAGTTGGTAGCCAAAAACCGTGAATTCGCCTTCAAAGTCTCGGTTTGAGGTTTTTATCCACGATTCTGTTATGGCCACTGTAGAGGAATGGTCACTTCCCCTCCCCCGTTCACTCTTGGTGCAGTCACAAGGCGGTTACCGCAAAGACATCCGTCGAAGGCATCAGCGGGTTCAGTGCTTAACCGCAGTGTGGCACAACTTGGTGCCATGAAAGACCCTAAAGGTCAAAATGAAAGATCTCCCCCAAGAGAGTGAGATCCAGTTTCACGCCAAATAAGAAATTGGAGACGTGTTTCACCCAATCTCGAAGGAGCCGATGTTTGACTTCGTGTGAAAAACCGTTTGGAAAAAGAGCTCTCCTGGGGGCCGTCATCAAGCCCCTCCTTCCCTTACCACTCCCCCAGTGGGGTGACGAGGTATAAATGAGGAACTCTGAGGAAAATCGAGGTAGTATACGTCAGGTCAGGTGACGAAGTCCTCGGATCCAAAACCGAGCTACCTTGACTGGATAGGTAGTATACGTCAATCTCTAGGTGACGAAGTCTTCGGATCAAACCGAACTACCGAGACTGGAGAGGTAGTGTACTTGGCTCGCCAGACCAAGAAGTACCCTGCAAAAGAGGCAGGGCTACCTACCTTAAGGGGCTAAGAAGAAGCTCATCCTCGAGCCAAGTCCCTGGTTATCAAACCAAACGATAAGTTAACTTTGGTAAGTTCAACTTACTCTTGCCAGAGAGACTCCTCATATCCTGGTGCAACTTAAACACCATAGGTATTCCTCGTCCTTGAGGAATTAAGAAAAAGACTGGAACTAAGAAGAAGCTCATCCTTGAGCTAGTTCCTTGGTTACCAAACCGAAATTTAAGTAACTTATTCTCGCCAGAGAAATCCCCCTCCGTTATCCTCACCCTTAAAGAAGACCCTTCCCGAGTTCAATCCTCGTTCATAAGGAAATTAGTAACGAAGGAGAAAAGCTCCTCCTCGAGCTCGTTACTCGGTGGTCACACCGCCCTCCAAGTTAGCTTGATTTAAGAACCAAGTTCGACTCACTCTCACCAGGGAGACCACGACTGCCTAGGTGTTGCATAAAGCACCGTATTGGTTCTCGTCCATGAAGAACTTCCCCCCCCCCCCGGAAGAACGTGTGGACCTCCCAGCTGCCACCCTCGCCAAAACAACCGTGGAATTCCGCCCATCTACATCTGGACACACGGCACGCGTCGTGAGTCAATAACATTTCTGAGGCCTTTAAACTCCACCTGAGTCCGTAAGCCTAATTCTTACATTATTGTTTTGTGTAGAGAAAACGTTAACCAAATTTTGGAGGTTAAACTAATTTAATTAATTTTTGTTTAGGATAATATTCAGAGTATTGCTGTAGTTAATGTATAAATGTTAGGTATTCATTTGATAAAGGTAAAATATAAGTTATTTGGGGATTAATGTTTCTTTTCTCGTATATATATCCTTACGTGCTTCAGAACGGCTCTGTTCTTTAAGATATTCTTATAATATCAATATATTTAGACACTTAGCACTCTTAGAGATAGAACAAAAAAGGAGGGGAATTCTACGACATAAATAAAAGTGGTGTCAGGTTTGTAGGTTGTTATTAGAAAGAACCCAGCAGTGTTTAATTAAGAAAGAGCCAACACGTAAAGGAATATCAGGAATATGAGAATAATTAACGAGAGGAAAATTGGTAGAGTTAGGGGTGGTAACAATCTTAAGGTAATTGGTAGGGCAAGTGGTAAATTTGTTGTCGGGAGTGGTATTTCAATCAGCATAGTAGTGGGATTAAGGGTAAGTTATGCTGAGCGCTACCTGGTGAGTGGCGGCATAATTATCTGAAAATACAGAAAGGAAAAATCGACGGACCAACACGAAATGGATCCAGTCACAAGATTTTACCAACAAGCCCAAAGTCTGGGACTTGAAGGCACAGAAATGCATGACTACGTCATGGCAGAACTAAGAATAGATTGTGAAGAAGGTGAAAGAATTTTGGATATAGAAGAAGAACAAGAATTAATAAAGTTTGAGAGAGAAACAGAGGATATAATAAGAGAGGATAAAAGAGAACGTAAATTAATTGAAATACGGATGAACCAGAGAAGTGAAGAATCCCGAATACAGCGGAAAATAGAAACAGAGGAAAGAAGAATGCTGAGAGGAGGTAAAACAAGCGAAAGAATAATACTGTTGAAAAGAGAAGCAGGAGAATTCAGAATAAGGATAGAAATGGAAGATAAAGAAAGAAGACTAAAGATAAAGCTGGAAGATGAAGAAAGAAGAACTCGACGGGAAAACGAAATAGCGAAAGCAGAACAAGAAGCCGAGGAAAGGAGAATGAAGAGGGAAAAAGAGTCGAAAGAGAGGAGAATAAAGATTTAAAAAGAGATAGATGAAAGGAGAATGAAGAGGGAAAAAGAACGTGCTCAAGCTGAAAGAGAAGAGAGAGAAGAAAAGGAAAGATTGCTCGCACTCGAAAGAGCACCTATCGAGAATCTCATAGAGGCCGAGGAAGTTGTAGCCCGGCCTGGACCTAAGAAAAGGACCATCGAGGGAAACCCAGCCAAATGGAGTAACGATGGAAGAAGTAGGAAGTAGGGATGAGGTACCAGCAGGAGTACCTAAAGGAAAACCTACGAGGAGAACCCAGCCAAATGGGGTTATCAGGGAAGAAGAAGAAGGTAGAGTAGAGGTACGAGCAGGTGTACCTGAGGAACTACCTACTAAGAGAAGTGAGTCAAATGAGTTGACAAGGAAGGAGGAAAGAGGTGCTATTGCGATACACCCAGGTAAGACTAGTCAAATGGTAGACGCAGGTGAGTATCCCCTACCCCTAGTAGTCTCCTACCCGAGAACGTCCACGGAGTTACCGCTAAATCGCCAAGTCGTAGTGAGCGCCACGCCCATTAACGACCTCGCAGGGAAAAGTTTTCTCGATCCCCAAAGATCGAACCCAGACACGATCTTCCCGTGTACCTGGTTAAAGGAGAGCTATAGGACTCAAGTTCTCATCAATTATGCCCCGCTGCAACAGGCCGCTCTAGCCTTAATGTTCAATTTAAAGATAGTCAAGTACCATAATACGGGTAAGTCGAGTAGGTTGAAATACCGCTACCATTTAGTAACATACTGGGGTAGACTCAATAAACCGAACGGCCGACTCAGGCGCGGTAAAGTATTGGTATTAGAGCACCATTTTAGGATCAGCTACATCAAAGGAGCCGATAAAGTACAGCTGCTCTATAGGCAGAGCGAAATACCATTGAGGGTTATTTCAGCACCTAATGAGCGTGAAACCATGTTTTCATTTGTTGTTCGTGTTAATATTTATCGGTAGGATTTAAGTTCTCAAATACTTAGAAATGTAAGGAAGTAGCTTGTTTTGTTGTTTTTTTTGTGGGTAATCGACGAATTAAGTTTTTTTTATTTTTTGTAAAATTGTAAATCGAATATGTCTACTTCAACACATTGCCTGTGTAAGGAAACCTAATGTATGAGAGGGCTCAAGAAATAAAACTTTGCTAATCTCGACTAGGTTGAGTAAGTTGTTTTGAGTTCCCGGGAGCATCCACCCTTCCCATTAAATTCTTCGATGGGCAGTGTTATAGAGGAATGGTCACTCCCCCTCCCTCGTTTACTTTTGGTGCAGTCACAAGGCGGTTACCGCAAAGACATCCGTCGAAGGCATCGGCGGGTTTAGTGCTTAACCGCAGTGTGGCACAACTTGGTGCCATGAAAGACCCTAAAGGTCAAAATGAAAGATCTCCCCCAAGAGAGTGAGATCCAGTTTCACGTCAAATAAGAAATTGGAGACGTGTTTCGCCCAATCTCGAAGGAGCCGATGTTTGACTTCGTGTGAAAAATCGTTTAAAAAAAGAGCTCTCCTGGGGCCGTCCTCAAGCCCCTCCTCCCCTTACCACTCACCGAGTAGGGGGACGAGATATAAATGAGGAACTCTGAGGAAAATCGAGGTAGTATACGTCAGGCCAGGTGACGAAGTCCTCGGATCCAAAACCGAGCTACCTAGACTGGATAGGTAGTATACGTCAATCTCTAGGTGACGAATTCTTCGGATCAAACCGAACTACCGAGACTGGAGAGGTAGTGTACTTGGCTCGCCAGACCAAGAAGTACCCTGCAAGAGAGGCAGGGCTACCTACCTTAAGGGGCTAAGAAAAAGCTCATCCTCGAGCTAAGTCCCTGGTTATCAAACCAAACGATAAGTTAACTTTGGTAAGTTCAACTTACTCTTGCCAGAGAGACTCCTCATATCCTGGTGCACCTTAAACACCAGGGGTATTCCTCGTCCTTGAGGAATTAAGAAGAAGACTGGAACTAAGAAAAAGCTCAGCCTTGAGCTAGTTCCTTGGTTACCAAACCAAAATTTAAGTAACTTATTCTCGCCAGAGAAATCCCCCTCCGTTATCCTTATCCTCAAAGAAGACCCTTCCCGAGTTCAGTCCTCGTCCATAAGGAAATTAGTAACGAAGGAGAAAAGCTCCTCCTCGAGCTCGTTACTCGGTGGTCACACCGCCCTCCAAGTTAGCTTGATTTAAGAACCAAGTTCGACTCACTCTCGCCAGAGAGACCACGA
Source organism: Ceratothoa steindachneri (assembly GCA_963969495.1). Lineage (NCBI taxonomy): Eukaryota > Metazoa > Arthropoda > Malacostraca > Isopoda > Cymothoidae > Ceratothoa > Ceratothoa steindachneri. The sequence goes on from OZ018322.1 coordinate 195,931,722, forward strand.
CTGCCTAGGTGTTGCATAAAGCACCGTATTGGTTCTCGTCCATGAAAAACTCCCCCCCCCCCCCACGAAAGAACGTGTGGACCTCCCAGCTGCCACCCTCGCCAAAACAACCGTGGAATTCCGCCCATCTACATCTGGACACACGGCACGCGTCGTGAGTCAATAACATTTCTGAGGCCTTTAAACTCCACCTGAGTCCGTAAGCCTAATTCTTACATTATTGTTTTGTGTAGAGAAAACGTTAACCAAATTTTGGAGGGTAAACTAATTTAATTAATTTTTGTTTAGGATAATATTCAGAGTATTGCTGTAGTTAATGTATAAATGTTAGGTATTCATTTGATAAAGGTAAAATATAAGTTATTTGGGGATTAATGTTTCTTTTCTCTTATATATATCCTTACGTGCTTCAGAACGGCTCTGTTCTTTAAGATATTCTTATAATATCAATATATTTAGACACTTAGCACTCTTAGAGATAGAACAAAAAGGGAGGGAATTCTACGACAGCCACCATCTCAGCTTCTTCCGTCGCTACGAGGCCAGGGAGCTCAGAAAACTTGTTCCTGATTGACTTCGTATTGAACAGAAGAACTTTTAAGGAGTCCCCTAATGTAGGACGCCCTCTATACTCTTCCGTTTCCCGGCTTCTTGGTTGTCGCGGTGGCACCATTTTTGGCAACCTCCGAGAAGGTTGTTTGGGGAGTTACTCGGGCGTACTGGCGTACGTCCACCTTCCAAATTGGCCGGACACTCCTTTGGGTGCGCTCTACGACATCCTGAATAAGGTTAGCTAGGAACGCCTTGCCCTTAAAGAAGAGGTGTACCCCGTACCTTTGTAAGAGGTCTTTTCTACCATAGAGTACTGCGTACGGGTCCACAAAAAAGACACCCTCCGCTGTACAGAGGTCTGCAAGGCGCCTGTTTAGCGACATGTTCCTCAAGTGAGCAGTCCGGCTTAAACCCCACCTCGGGAGCATCCCCACCATGACGCGTCTGCGGGTTTTCAATCCACAGTCATCGACAGCGCCCATAACCGTCTTCATAATCTCGCCTGTAGGGCCTATCCTACCTCCTCTGAGGTAGAGGTCGTTGACACTTACCATAAGGGCAACGACTGAAGTCTCAGAAATCTGTGATTTCTCGGCTTCAGCTCTTACCTGCTTATTCCCACAGCCTGGGAGGTAGCTCACCTTAACGCTTGTGTGAAGGCGGACCGCTAGCAAGGGCTGCAGGACCCGAGCCTGGGAATCACCCACAAGGCTGACCCTGGCACATTTGCCTGCTGAGCTCGGTGTCTTTATTTTCTGAGGCAAGCTCTCTGATTCCTCTCTCTTCCCCGGCAAGCTCTCTGATTCCTCTCTCTTCCCCGTCATGGTCTTTTCAGTCTTTTTTTTCGTCTTCTTCTTCTTCTTCTTCTTCTTCTTCTTCTTCTTCTTCTTCTTCTTCTTCTTCTTCTCTATCATCATTCTCTCCTTGTCATCCTTTTCCATAAGTTCTTCTACCTTTTCTTCTTCTATTTCTCTCTCTTCCTCTTTCTTCTTTCCCTTTTTCGTCTTTTTTTTCTTTTTCTTTTTCCCTTTTGGCGTTTCTGCCACATTCGGGCCCGGCCTCTCTCCAGAGGTAGTGTTTGCCACAGGACTTGAGAGCTCGTTTAACTTCTCTTCGAGCCTGCGGATCTGGTGGGAGTGTTTCTCCTTGAGCCTCTCGATTTTATTTTTGAGGTCTGTAGTTCTTTGCCTGTAGTAGGGCACTACTGCCTTGGTGGCATTTTGCCTAGCAGCCCGCCGGGAAGTCAACGCACCACTTGTCCTTCTTACATGTGGCACACGTGAATTTTAGCGCTGCTGGACCTTTCTTGCCTGCCATTTTTAACACTATATTTCTTAAGCTTGTGACCAATCAATATATAAAAAGGGGGTTTTGGTGAGTTATCCCCGCGTGAGTCGATCCCGCCTATTGATCGGAGTCGTTTCGGAGTCTTCCAGAAGGCACGCTCCATGTGCTGCTGTTCGTCCGACCAAGTCGTCAAGCCTCGGCGTGCCGTGGCTCCCAACCAAGCAGCACAGACAGTTACCGAAAGGGCCATCGATTTGTCACCAGGTGAACAACGCAGCACGCCCCTTACTAAACTCCTACTAGTTCTCTTCACAACGGCCAGGATCTCGGAGCAGCGTTCAATGGATATCCCGCCCCACCAAGAGACTCGACCCAAGGCTTTTTATTGGCCTGGCAACCAACGTGGGAACAAAGGGCCGTCACCTCGGACCAATACCCCTAGAGGCACCCGTCAACGGGCACTGGGGAGGGTAAATAATTACGCGCCAGGGAAGGGTTTAACGGAGCACTACCCTCATCCCATTCATCGTGCCCCAACGCCTAGGACACCTCTAGTCCTAGTCTCTCGCAAACAGTGAGCGTCGATTGGCGTTGTTTATAGAGGTTCCACAGCCTCTCTTCTGACGCGTGAGGAAGCTGCCAGGTCCTTATATGTAGATAGAGGGAAAAAAGGGAAAGAGTGACATGATAGGAGTAGGCTTTTTTTGTTTTTTCTCTTTGTATAAGTGGGAGAGATAGGATAAAAGTAAAAAAGGATAAGGATAGAGTAGAAAAAGGAAGAAATGACGCAATTAGTCTGGAACCTCGTTTCCAACCAAATCGACAAGGGAAACCCTATCAGGGGTACCCAGAACAGGTACCCCCGCCGACATAGCTCGAAAAGTCAAAGGTACACACAAGCTCTCTTCCCGCGACAAGGGGGCGTCACCTCTCCCTCTACTTTCTTTAAGAGAGAGAGAGGAAGATGGTAGATTTACAAGAATAGAGTTACAGTAATCAAGGCGGGAGGTAATGAAGGCTTGAGTAGCAGTCTCAAGACTTTGGCGATCGAAGTGAGAGTGAATGCGGGAGAAGTAACGGATGAAACAAAGGGAAGATTTACTAATATTGTAGATGTGGGGCTTTAAGGAGAGATGCTCGTCGAAGACAACGCCCAGATTTCTAACAGAGTCAGATAAAGTGACAGAGTTTGCACCCAGAGGGAGGCAGGGAAAGAGGGATTTAACTTTGTATACTAGATTGGGTGTAGCAACTAGAAGAACTTCAGTTTTGGAGTAGTTAAGTTTGAGGAAGTTAGCCGATAGCCTGCCCGAGATAGAAGAATAGGCAGATAGGAGGTCACAGATTGAGTGGACAATGGTCGAGGGGGAAGAGGAAATAAAGATTTGAGTGTAATCAGCATAGAGGTGGAAGGATAGACTCAGATTACGTAGGAGGAAGCTAATAGGGAATAAGTAGATACGAAAGAGGAAAGGGCCGAGGACAGAGCCTTGAGGGACACCAAAGCGAATGGGAGTGGGGTCAGAGGAGACATCGTTAATCACTACAGATTGGGTGCGAGACGAAAGGTAAGAGCGGAACCAGTCGAAAGCAACGCCAGAAATGCCATGGAAAGAGTGGAGGCGATCAAGCAAGACGGAATGGTTAATAGCATCAAAGGCAGAGGAGAGGTAAATTAGAATGAGGATGGAGGCACAACCCCGGTCAGCAGCTCTACGTAAGCAATCAGTAACATTGAGTAGAGCGGTTTTGGTAGAGTGCCCAGCTATAAAACCTGATTGGTAAGTCTCATCAATATTACAGGCAACGATGTGGGAATTAATGCGCGAAACAACTAGTCTCTCAAGGACCTTAGAGAGGAAGAGAAGTTGCTGATCGGGCGATAGCTACGAGTAGCTGGGTCGGAAGAGTTAAGCTTCGGCTTTTTAAGGATCAGACGGATTTGGGCACATTTGAAGGACGAAAAAACAACACCAGTAGCAAGGGAGGTATTGAACAGGTGGAGGAGCATTGGGAGTATGACAGGCAATATTTTTATTAATAGCTTGTTTGTGGGGGAACGAGTCACGAGGGAAGTAGACTTTTTAGAGCTCAAAAGCGGTGACGACAGGAAATACGTTGAGCGGCCGGGGGGAGGGGAGATCAGGAAGAATGTGAAAAGCCTGGTCAGGTAGTCGCGGGAGGGAGGCACAAAGATTGATGACCTTATCAGCGAAGAATTTCGAGAGGATAGTGGGGCTGGTGGGGGTGGTGACTTGGTGTAAGGAGGTAAGAGAAGGTAGCAGGCGGAAAACGGCTGATGCGTATTACCATAAAGAAACTCTTTACCCTTGATTACTTTGGCGAAGAAGGACCTTCAGAGAGACATCAAATGTTTTGCACACATTAGCGTGGAGTCATATGTAAAGAGGTTTTAGGGGGGTTATCTAAAACAAGTAACACGATTCCCCGCACATGCAAGGAAAATCATACGAGATATCTTGAACTATTATTTTGCATGCCAGTACAAGTAGATTACTCAACCATTACATTTTTCAAGCTAAAAGACTTCACCTGCAGTTGTATAGCAGACTTAAAATCAGATTATCTTATCATTAGTGCGACAGGATCCATGACTATTGCTCGTTTAAGTGGAATAGATAAATTAGGTGATTTTAGTGGCGAGGTTGCACCAGAGATATCTTGTATTGGGTTCCGGTATAAAAGAAACTTTTTAAGTTATTCATCCTTTCTCCCACCACTTATTCCAGGTCTTCAACCTTCTCAGCACGGAAGGATACTAAAGAATGTCAGGAAAGAGTTTTAATACGGGGATCTTACTTGATTTCTTTAGTCTCCTTGCATTGGTTGAGAGAACGGCCGGCCTGTATACTTCACTTCGAAGAGAAAAATCGAACCCCTCCTTTCTGGGTAATGTCCCAGTCCTTCAACGCTCTCTCTATAGTGAGAGCTAGAAATGTCCTCACCAGGTTATTAATAGGAGATAGCTCAAGGCTGAACATAGAAAGATTCTTAGGACGAGATGATAGAACTGCCGCACTCCAGAAAGTCAAATACAAGCTACCGCTCACCGCTAAACCATGAGCCCACAAGAAGGTGCGATAGCCTCTATAAAAAACGGGACGAGAAACAAAGTGCCGCATTTTAATAAAGAGTGATGGGATATACCGGTATAATCAGAACTACTACACTAAACTTCACTCCAACTAGCCTCATCCTTATAACCTCTCGCATCCTACCTCGGCCCATCTCACTTCACGCCTATTCATCTTACCTCACCACTTTCTAACTCACCATATATCCCATTCCTCTAGCCTTTTCCGTTAACTTCTCTCATCTAACATCACCTTTCTAACTTCATTCCGTCTCACCTCAACATTTTAACTTTACTCTATATCAACTCATCACATCAAACCTTACCCCTATAACCTCACTCAGCTAACTTCATCTTAATTTCAACCAATATTATATCAATTCTTATTACTTGAAATTATCTTAATCCCATCTCACCTCAACCTTTCTCCTTACTTCATCTATCTAAACGTACCCCTCTCAGGAACACACCGAAATTAGGATGAGAAAATTCGAAAGTATAACCTAAGAAGTCGCTTAGGAAGTCAAATGAGGGAACGTCAGATTGGGTGAAGTTACAAGAATGTAGTCAGATGTATGAAGTACATAAGACAGGATGAGATAATATGGGATAAAGTTAAAAGGATAGAATTAGATATGGTTGGAGGTTTAAAGAATGATTTAGACGGAGTGAAATTAAAAAGATTAAGTAGGATAGGGTGAAGAATCAGTGGATGAAGTTAGATGTTATTAGGAAATATTCATGTAGTTAAAAGGACGGGGTTAGACGGGGTGAAGTGAGAAAAAAATGAGGTTAGATAAAGTAGGCAGGAGAGAGTGAGTTAGATGCAATCAAGTTAAAGTGAAGAGAATAGATAGAGTGAAGTTTTAAGAATGAGGTAGCTGAGGTAAAGTTGAAAGGATTGGTTGATTGTTCAAATACTCATTATCTTAGTTCAATAAATAGATCACCCAGGCATTTCAAAACTCGCCATTTTTGTACAAAAAAATGTTCGCTCATTTTCAGAGACGAATTTCACAAAATAGTTTGTGAATTATCATAATTAATAAGTCAATATACTCTAATTATACCTTTAGCTATTAGTTATTTTAATGGTCAATTTGTAACCTGATCCAACTAGCGTAGTAATAGATGCTGCCAAGTTACCAGTTTCTATAATTTCGCCTGATTTATTTTTATTTAATTCTTCATAGAATGATCTATTGACCTTTTGTACAAAGTAAATCGTGACCAATACCACAGTAAAACAAATTGCTCTTCTAATATCTTCATTCTACTATCATCTATCTTTATTCCCCCTTCGTCCATGCTCTAATCTATTTCCCCTTCGAGTAGCTCATGTCAACAGTTACATTACATACGAGTAGCTTTGTATGTGAGCCACACTTTATCTTGAAAAAGCCAATATCAACTTTATATTTCTCCCAAATAAGCCAAAACTCATTTACCAGTGTATTGATTCAATCAGAAAATTTTCCATACGATCCAATATAACCTGCATGCAGCAAAAGTGGATTCGCAATGTATCGGAGCCTAACAAAGTGGTCATTCTCACTACATATTCATAAGCATCAATCGATAGTTCGATAGTATGAGCTACCCTTGAGGAGCAAGTGATTTGATAGCTTTTAGAGAGCCGATGTTTCTTATACGTTACTTCGACCGGGTTTGTAAATTTGTGATGGAATGTTCCGGTTTCTAAAGAATTTTTAAGGGTCACGTATATGTATGTACACCCTGAACCACGCTAATAGCTTGGTAGGGAAAATTAGGATTTTTCGGTTCTCTCTGAATTAATTTTTATGAAACTTTTCCCAGTTTGTCTGCACAATCTATTAGCGTGTTTCATGGTATAGTTGTATAGTTTCCACAGTGAATAAATGTTATTATTCTATCTTTTCAATTTAATTGCTCGTTTGTATGAATTTGTTCCTGAAGTGTTACCAGCACAGGTTTAGGCACCAAAACTTATAACTGATAGAGCATTTGAGGAAATTAATCATAAATCTCTCTCTCTCTCTCTCTCTCTCTCTCTCTCTCTCTCTCTCTCTCTCTCTCTCTCTCTCTCTCTCTCTCTCTCTCTCTCTCTCTCTCTCTCTCTCTCTCTCTCTCTCTCTCTCTCTCACCTCCTCACCTTCGAAAGAAATCAGTACAATCAAAATAATAACTTTTAATGCACGTAGCCTTAGAAAACATATTACAGAACTTAAATGTCTAATAGCAACGGAAGAGGTTGACATCATAGCCTTAACTGAGACCCATCTACAAATAGGCATAAAAGACTTATTATGTGAATACATGCTAGAAGGCTATAGATTATTTTACAAAAACAGGGCCAATGGAAGGCTTGGAGGAGGAGTGGGACTATATATAAGATCAGAATTAAAAGTAACTGAGGTAGAACTTACAAATTATAAAGTGGAGCTGATCTGTGTTAAACTACATTTACGAGATTTTAAAATAAACATAAGCACTCTTTACCGTCGCCCAAATCCTACCGTTAATGAGGACCTGGAAATATATAGAATCTTACAAGAAACATTACACGAGGAACAAACGCTATTACTGGGAGATTTTAATTTACCTAATATCTGCTGGGACTTGAATATAGGGACTAGCCAACAAGAAAAATTAATGACAAATTTCATCGATACTAATTATTTACACCAATGCGTAAGGGAGCCAACCAGAGGAAATAATATACTAGACCTAGTTATTGCATCCCAGGAAAATTTAATATCAACTCTGGCCGTAGCGGAACATATAGGTATATGTGACCATAAACTAATCCGCTTTGATCTAAATGCCAGGTATTCAACTACCAATAACTATTCAAAAGTACCAGACTACAGTAAAGCTAACTTAGAGGGCCTCAGAGAAGCCCTGGGAAATATTCACGAGCAGCTGATAGAAATAGAAGATGTAAATCAACTTTGGAATAAATTTAAAGAACTATTTTTTATAGCCCAAGAAAACCATGTTCCTCTTAAGACAAGGAATAGTAACGCGAATAGAGGCAATCCGCCGTGGTTTAATAATGACATCAGACGAGCAATTAGAGATAGGAACCGTCTCCACACATTATTAAAACACAATAGAAGCTATCAAGTTAAGCAACAATATAACACTAGCAGAAGAAAGGTTAAAACACTCATAAGATCAACGAAACGTCAATACGAAATCGAGATAGCGAAAGCAAGCACCACTAATCCCAAACACTTCTATACTTATATCAATAGAAATAGGCAAATGAGAAGCGGGATTGGCCCCTTGAAAAACCAGTTGGGTGAAATTATTTCAGATGATATGGGTATGGCTAATATCTTCAACGAGTTTTTTAGTTCAGTCTTCACCTTAGGATATACTGATAACGATAACAACGAGTCTATACAGGTCAGACACCCATCACTAAGGAGCCTGGAAGTAAATCCGCAACTAGTAATTGATAAATTAAAGAAAATGAACTCGTACAAGACTCCTGGTCCTGATAAATTTAACCCGAGAATCTTAAAACATGTCCATAATGAGTTAGCAGAGTCACTTGCTCTCATTTTTAACAAATCTCTCGAGCATGGGGTCGTCCCTGATGATTGGAGGGAAGCTAACGTCACACCTATCTTTAAGAAGGGATGTAAAAAACAGGCCAGTAATTACAGACCCATTAGCTTAACCTCAATAGTTGGAAAGTTGCTCGAAACGATCATTAGAGACAAGCTAGTAGAGTTCCTCGAAAACAATAACCTTATACGTGATAGCCAGCATGGTTTTAGGTCTAAGAGATCGTGCTTAACAAACCTAATCGACTTTTACCATAACCTTTTCAACCTATATAACGATACTAAATCATTAGATATAATTTACCTAGATTTCAAAAAGGCATTTGACAAAATTCCCCATCAGAAACTCATGAACAAAGTGCATACGCTAGGAATTAACGGTAACATATACGGATGGATTAGTAGCTGGTTAAAAAACAGGAAGCAGAGAGTGATAATAAATGGCGTGGAATCGGACTGGGTATCTGTTACCAGCGGTGTTCCCCAGGGATCAGTCCTGGGGCCTATTTTATTTACTATATACATCAATGACATAGACGTTGGAATAAAAAATATCATATCTAAATTTGCAGATGACACGAAAATAGGTAACTCAGTATTATGCGAAGATGACAGGGCTAGCCTGCAAGCTGATATAAATAAAATTACCGAATGGTCTGAGAAATGGCAAATGCCATTTAATATCGACAAATGCCAAATCCTTCAGTGCGGAACAAAAAAGAAAAAATACACCTATACAATGCAAGGCGGCTTAATAAACACAACCCCGCAGGTTAAAGATTTAGGAGTAATAATTACATAAAACTTAAAAACATCAAACCAATGCGCAGCTGCTGCAAACAAAGCTAACACAGCACTAGGATTTATAAAAAGAAACTTTACTTATAAAAGCGAGGAGATAATTATGCCACTATATAAAAGTATTGTCAGTCCCTATCTCGAATACGCTGTACAGTTCTGGGCCCCTTACTTAATAAAAGACATAGATAAATTAGAAGCTGCACAACACAGAGCGACAAAACTTATCCCGTCAGTACGTAACAAACCTTACCACGAGAGGCTAAAAAAACTCAATCTATTTTCCGTCAGAAAACGAAGACTAAGGGGGCAGCTTATAGAGTGATTCAAAATACTTAAAGGATTTCACAACGTTAATGCCAATAACTTGTTCACACTGACAGGGAAGTGTCCCACCCGTGGACATGATTCAAAACTTCAGGGTAAAAGAGCCACTATGGATGTAATAAAAAACTTCTTCACTTACTCGATTATTAATGATTGGAATAATTTGCCAAACGCAGTAGTGGACAGCAGAACTATAGATTCATTTAAAATGAGATTAGACAAACACTTAACAAATATTGGAATTGTTTAGCATAAGCTACAAAATAAAATAATATTACAAAAATATAACTCTTTCAGGTTGATGTAAGTGGTTTTCATATTCATTTCATTTAATTACTATTCAATGTAAATTTCCTTCAGGTACTGTCTTCTTACACCTGCAAGGTACTTTTCCCAAATTATTTCATGTATGGCTTTTGCCGGAGGAAGTGGAGGGTGGGGAGAGCCTAAAACTTTTCTATCCTTTACTTCTACTATTCTATGTGTAAGTGGCAGTAGATTTAAGGCCAGATCACCTTAGTCTGGCCCGTAAGGCCCGTGTGATCTGTGTATCTATGTAACTCTATGTAACTCTCTCTCTCTCTCTCTTTCTCTCTTCCTCTCTCTCTCAAGTTCTCGAAACAGTCCATTGAGGCGGAGAAGAAATCCAAAAGGATGCTAGGCTACATAAAGCGAAACAGTACTCTGTTTGTACAACTCTCTTGTCCGACCGCATTTGGAATACGCTACAAAAGGATATCGCAAAATTGGAACGTGTGCAAGCCAGGGTAACTAAACTGATTCTCTCTATCAGAAACTAAAGTTACGAAGATAGGTTACGGAAATTAGATTTGTTCTCGTTGGAGACCCGGAGGCTGAGTGGTCAGCTTATCGAAGTGTTTAAAATACTTCGAGGCTTCGCCAATGTGGACTACAGGGATATTTTCCAGCTAAGCGAAAACTGAACCAGAAATCACGGCTACAATCTTGAACTGAAGCGTTACCACCGTGATCCTTATGGGAATTTTTCACATATAGCATCTGTGGTACTTGGAACGGACTTCCAGTGGAAGTTGTCAGCAGCAATTCTGTTGAACAGTTCAAGTCGAGACTAGACAAAGTCTTGAAAAATCGCTGATTGGGCACGTAAACCATTCTGCGTGTCTTCCTCGAGGGTGTCAATTGACACTTTCGAGAACTAGGCCTGTTCAGCTGTTAGGCCAAAGGTATCCTCTTTGAATGGACCGTAAGGTCTACTAGGGTACTTAGTTTTCTTGTAACTCCTTGTGACTCTCACTTGAGGAGTTAGTTTGGCAGATGAGGCCATTCAGTTCTTCATTGGTAGCCTCATCACCACGGGCCCTGATTCTATTCCTCAAACATCTGGCCATTTTGAACGAAGTCCCCTTCATTTGTGGTCGACTGAGTGTGAAAGGGCCCTCAAAGAGAAGCGATATGCTTCTTTAGCGTTTAAGCGATGGCTATGTGATTTCACGTTATGTGAATTTCATGAGCCGATAACATTACTCTGCTTCGAGGCGAACTTGTCGTTCTTCATGACAGGTATATTTGTATTCACTCAATGGGAGGACCCCCAAATCAGAAAGATGTGGGTATCTTCACCTAGGACTCTTCTCTTGTTCAGCAGGAAAGCGGGAGCGCCATCTCCCACCCTATATCCGTAGCGAATCTTTCGAGACCGCTTCTACTACATTGTCTAGTCGGGATGCTGTCTGGTCAGCATTCCAAACATGTCGTACGGTAGCTGAATGTCGCAGACTGGCAAGGGACCTTTTAATGACTTGTTGTCGCTGAGTAAGCTGCATTCCGCGCTCGTTACTTGTGCGGAATACTGCCCTTGGTCCCGATGATATCATTTACATCATGCTTCAATACTTAGTGAGCGAGGCTTGAACTTTCCTTTAGCTTCCTTTAATAGAAACCGGTCGGGGCGTATCATCTCAGATTCATGTTTTTTGCAAGCCGAGAAGATAACAGCTGTTCTCTGCCCAATTTCTCTAACCTCTAATGTATGCAGGTTGAAGGGAAAATTAGTAAATGTTAGGTTAGCTTATTTTCTGTACAGCAGAGGTTGCCTGTCTTATGTTCAATGCGGCTTCAGTAAGTTCCACGCCCTGACTAATACTTCGTTCCATCTAGAGAATTTGATTTGCGACTGTCTTATGATATCACGTAACGATAGAGTATCATGTAGACCCTCCAATATATGGGGGCGAGGGTCTGATTGTTTACGAGATCGTTGCTTCTAAGCACGGGTGGAGGGAATTTTCTCGAATTTTGAGTGCAAAAGCAAAGATGGTGAAGAAAGTCGCGAAAAGAGGGGTAAAAATAAAAATATATAGTAGAAAGCAAGCCTAGGTAGTTTCATTATAGCTTGAGACTGATGGAAGAAGCACTGGGGCTAGGAGGGTGTCTGACTCCTCACAGTTACCATGTGTAATAATCTACATGGGTTACCTCTTTTGGAGCAAGTAGAGGGTCCTTCTCAGAACATGTAGAGCAAGAGGAAGGTGTCCCACAGAGAAATATTTTCAGTGTCACCATCTTCTTGTAAGTATCATCGGTATTACCTCGGTGCTACCGGAAGATGTTCTCGCCACGCTCTACGAAGACGATTTTTCCATCTATTTTTGTGAAGTTCAGATGTTTACCCATGGGCACGTCCCTCGTTATGCTGCTTTCTGAAACGCACGGGTTTCGGTTTTCTTTGACAAAAAACAAGGCCATGCAAAACCTTTGCCCTTGGGGGCATCACCCTAACCTGGGGTTAGTCCTAAATTAGGCTTATCTAGACCTGGTGGATTCCTACCATTTCCTTGGTCTTGTTTTGGACCGGTGCTTCACCCGGAAGGCGGATATACGCACTCTTAGGGTCTCTTGTAGATGAGCATGGGAAATTCTTTACTCTAGCGTTTAGCGAGCAGGGTGCTAATAGGGGTACACTATTTTTTTATTACCACTCCTTTGTTCTTTCCTAACTTGACTAAGGGTACGATATTTCTTCATTTATTGTAAATGGTGGATTTTATATAGCACACTGGTTTCCACACGTTTCCTTTAGAGAACCTTTTCGTCGACGCAGGGAGGATGCCACTCACTTTACACCATGCAATATGTCTGCAAAGTGCGAACGGCTTTCATTTCGTTGTTGTCAAAGATGGGCAGTGCAAATGCCAAGGAAGGGCACCAAACATATCCTAGAGCTTTTATATTTAGGGCTAGGAAACTTCTTCTATAGTTTTTGTAACTCTCCGGCAGATGGCACCGCTGCTTCTACCCTATACGGCACAGTGTAGGATGCCATCTTTGAACGTTTGTCGACAAGCTTCTGCTTCCAAAGCTTTGAATTGATCTGCATTTTATGTATTTGACTATCAAGAAAATAAAGTCAATTTTTAAAAAGTAGAATGCTTATATCAACTTTAATTGTATTGTAATTTTTATATTTCACCGCCAATTTAAAAAAAAGTTTTTCGCATTAAAATTCAATTTATTTTTGAGAGGAAAAGGCAGGATGCTTTTATTGTGTGGCGCATTTTATTCTGGCGTTTTGTCAGACGCTATTTTACATCTTCAAAGAAACTGATATTAGTAAATACCCATTCGTCTTATACATGCAGTACAGTAATGCGTATTGGGAGTGGGGAATAAAACATAAAATATATAGAAAAGCACATATTTTTTTAATTATTAAATTATGTGATTTATAATTTCTGCATAAATTCTCTCGTTTTTACCTGCGGCGAAGCGCCAGGTTAAAGCGACGCTTTTTTTAAAAGGAGTAAAGTTTAATTGTACCCATTTAGAGCCATGAAATGGGAGATATAGTTATTCACCCTGAAGATTTTAAATCTGCCATGGGATTTAGCGCTGAGTCGCGCCATCTAGTGGCAGAAGCCTCATTTAGCCATTCAAAGGCACATTGGACATTGGACATAATAAGAGGTGAAAAGATAGAATTAGAGGGAAAAAGTAAGAGAGTAAAGTGGTTAAGAAGTGAGTTTAAAGAATAGATGTTTTGTAGAAGAAAGAATAAAAGATCCCTGGTGAGAGGGTAGCTCTGTATGTGTTTTTTCTTTGGATTTCTTTGTGTTTTAAACTATAATATTTATAGTTTATTGAATCAAATCAGCATTGCTGATTTGATTAAAAGTTCTCATCTTGATGATGAATTTTGGTTTTTGGCATTCAAGCCTTTTTTAGAGTCGGGGTTTTTACGTCCCGCTTTGGTATTTGAAAAAATATTAAATTTTCCTAAATTTTAGGTTAATTTGAAATTTACTTTATTTTTGATTATTATTAAAAAGTTGAGTGAATTTGTTTCATTTGTGAGGTTGAATTTTATTTAAAAACTTTAACATTACACTGGTTGGTTGAGTCTCGTTTATTGTCGATCGCGTTGTGTGTAATAGGGAGTCACGTCACCGTCAGACTGTAATTTACTGCTCTTAAAGGGTCTTATTTGTCTGTCGGCCTCGATGTCTAAGTGTGTACGAGAGAATTCAGGGGTCAAGCGCGCACCAATGGCTTGCCATATCCTCTTAGCTCTCTCGTGGAGCGCCACGTTGATCGGAGATAATCCAACCGAGGCGTGGAGCTCCCTCTGTTTTTTGTGTTCTCTTCTTCGGGTATTTGTAATGAGTAAAACCGCCTTGTTCTGGATGGTTTGTAGTTTCGCAATGTGGGTCCTGGCACACGCATTCAACGGCACCGGGGGGTACAAGAGTCTCGAGCGAATGCACGCATTGAATATCTTGAGCTTATTTGAGCGGGTTAGGTCCATGAACCTATAAAACTCCCTCAAATCTCTCTTGACATTCGCGACTGTTCGTCCGATATGACTCTTGTATCCTCCTGTGGTGATTTTGAGCCCCAGAACCGTCCCTTCCGAGCAGTAGGGGATTCTCTCCCCCTCTACCCGTATATCATTGAAGGTCTTGCGAAACATGGAAATTACTTTGAATTTTTGGGCATTGGTCGAAATCTTCCATTTCCTCTCGAAAGAGTTGATGTTGGAAATCTCCCTAGCCGTATTATTCGCCATAAATTCCCTGTGAACGTAGGCGGCTGTACAAATTTGCGATATATCGTCAGCGAACTGAACGTATATCGTACCTTCGGAAAGAGGTTGTGGTAGGTCGCGTGTATATATGTTGTATAAAAGGGGGGAGAGACACCCCCCTTGTGGGACCCCAGATTCGAGATCGAACTCGGGGCCTTTGTGCTCTTTGAACTGTATATACGCTCTCCTCTCCATTATGTAATCGCATAGGATCCTTTCAAGTATGGGGTCGAGGCCCACTTGCAGGATCTTAAATTGCAAGCCTCTTTTCCAAACTTTATCAAAAGCTTTTTTGACATCGCGGAGCACCAGGTCGGCATGCCTTTTACTTGCTTTGATGTTTGCAAGTTTTTCCGTAATAACGGCTAGTGCCGTGTCAGTCCCTCTTTTCTTTCTGAAGCCGTGCTGTTGCTCGTTATGCAGGTTGGCTTCGTCAAGAAAAGAGTTGACCCTATTTGCCAATATTTTCTCGAAGACTTTGCCAGCAAATTCTAAGAGAGATATCGGCCGGAAGTTTGCAGGGCAGTCCGGGGGCTTTCCCGATTTGGGAAGGAAGATCATCTTGGCCACTTTCCACTGATCGGGAAAATAGCCTGTGTTCAGAGCGGCATTCATGATGTTAAGAAGCCCACTCAGAACATTAGGCGGGGCCTTAATGAAATTCTCCCTGGTCAGCCCCGTGGTACCCGGTGCTCTTTGACGAAAGGATTTTAGTGCGACGGAGAACTCTTGGGCAGTAATTTTACTCCCATAGCCCTCCATCGCCCTTTCTTGCGATACACAATGATGAGGGGAGGTTTTATGTATTTGCGTGTTTAACTGTTGGATAATTTCATTTTCGAATTCGAGGTCATAATTGTCATTTTCTTCGGGGGTAATTTTAAAGATTGAAGACCAGAAAATCCTAAAAATTTCCTCAATCTCTGTAGTCTCGACAATTTCTTCGTCGTCACGTTTAAGTACAATTTTCTTTTGAGGGGGTTGTCCTTTTAATCGTTTGTAAGTCTGCCAAAATGTTCGTGAGTCTCTCTCTATGTCAAGTCCCTCAATTAGTCCGTCCCATACCTGTATTTGTTGGTCTGTTATGAGTGTCTGGAGCTCGTCTTTTATCTGTCTCATTCGTCTATGGGAGTTGTGGTCGGGGCCTATCAGCGCTATTACATCGGACAGGTCCCTATATTCTTGGGCCAGGGCTTTCATGGGGGGGTCCAAATAGGAGCTGGAAGGGTTTTATATTTAATGCGGGGAATGCTATTTTTATCTGCTTTTATAAGGAGGTCAGTGATTTTATCCAGCTCTTCATCTATCTCTTCTAAATTTGCATCTATTAAAGGGTCTGGGATATAATTTAGAAGGTAATTTCTGTAGCTTTCCCAGTCCGCCCGCTTATAGCTTTTGCGTTCTGGGATTGCAATTTGAATGGGATTTACGCCTATTATGATTCTAACTGCCTGGTGGTCGCTTGGAATAACGGGGCCTGGTTCAATGTAATAGTTGTATGGAAACCTGATACTGGATAAAACAATATCAGGCTTCGTTGCTGCATTACCTGTAATAAATGTCGGGAATTCTGGTCCAATTCTAGTCCCGTATTTTCTGTCTAGTAGGAATTCAATGTTCCTACCCGCATTGTTGTAGGAGGTATACCCTGACGCTGCACACCTTGCGTTCAGATCTCCAGCAAAGATTACATTCTTTTTATGGCTGAAGACCTGTAGAAGGTTATGCAGGGGTACATAGCCGCGTCTTGGGGGTTGGTACCCCGTGGCCACGACTAGACCCCCCAGGGTAGTGCCTACCTCAATGGCAAGGTAGGATTCGTCTAAGTCTGGTAGTCTTTTGTATTTTATACCTTTTTTGACGGCTATTGCGCAGCCGTCATACCGTTCCTGACTATGATTTTTGCTTATGACGTCGTATTGAAAAATTTTTATTTCTTTATGAGCGGTCATTCCATGTTCGTTAATAAGTATTATGTCGGGGTCATTTTGTCGCAAGATGTTGCCATAGATGGAACCTTTTCCGTCCCACCCATCGACATTCATCTGTATTATCGTTAGTCTATCAGTCATTTTGTGTAACGTTTTGGGTTGTTTTTTTTATGTATGTGGGATTAAAGTGGTCGCTTATTCGCGATCCACTTTAGCTCCATGTGGTGTACTGGGCGGGGTGCGCTCCCTGCCGTTTCGTTTTTTCCTGAATTCTGTATCCGTGATTGTGTGGAAGCAGTCGGTGGTCAGTTTAACCATGTTTCTCGAGAGAGCCTCCTCAACTTGCCGTTCCGGCACTGAATCGGAGCATTCCCACTTATATCTTCCGGTTTTTAGGCCATCGGATATTTCGTGAGACTCGATTTCAGTGGGGAAAGGGGCCGATTCGGGAGCATAAAGTTTCAAATTGAAACCTCTCGAGTGGTATTTTAGGGTCTCTCTGCCTCGAGATGAGGAGGTTGACCTGGGGCCACGTGATTTTGATGTCTTCCTCGACCTCGGAGACCTGGTCTCTTTTGGTCGCACTGCTTCCTTTGTTGGTGTTTGTTCTTGTGTTTTTGGTGTAATTGTGTCAGTTTTTTGGGGTGTGAGTGGCGCTTGTTTTTCTGTCTGTGTCGTATTTTTGTTCTTGTTGAGTCGTGGGTCACGTGAGATGGCTGTGTTTTTCGGGGTGGGTACCTTTTGGCACGGTTCTGGGCACTGAGGGGCTACACTTATGCGCATAACCTCCTCTGACGGCGGGTTGTCGGGGAACCACATCTCCTGTAGGCCGTTCTTGACAAGCATACGATTGACTTCGGTTGCGAAAGTTCCTGGGCGTGTTATGTTCGCTATGTGCGCATAATAAATGCAGCACATAATTTTTGTGGAGTGTTCGTTTTCAATGTGGAGGTATGTTCTCTGGCTGTTTGTTTCGGCGATAGCGGCTTTAGCGACCTTGGCGTAGGTGGAATTAACCTTTTTTTCCTCAGACTCGCGTCTTGAGTTGGTTTCCTTAAGGATTTCAGCTTTTCTGATCGGGCACGCCATGGACATAGTCCGGTGGGGGCCTTCACAGTTTAGGCATTTCGGTGTGGTTGTGCTCTTGCAGTCGCGCCAAAAATGGTTGCGACCAGCACATATGGAGCAAAGCGTCAGGTCTTTCTTTTCTGGACAGTTTGAGGTGGTGTGTTTGCCGTACTTATAGCACCTAAAGCACATTTGTAAGTCGACAAACTCCTCCCTCTCTATCTGTTCCGAGCAAATTCTTACACTGAATAACAATAGTCCTTGTTCCTTTGCCTTTTGTGCCATAGCCGTATCTTCAAACACAACCTTAAAGACGTGCGTGTACGTTTTAAATTTCAAAACCTCAGCAACTTTCGCCCAAGGGTGGTTCCTTTCCAGTTCGTTTTTAATGTCATCCGCAGAGTGGCTCCCAACCCAAGAGTCGAGGCGCCGGCAGATGACACTACGGTGTGTCTTAATTTGTGGTGGCGTGTGTGGTTTTAGGTTAATCGTCTGAAGGCATTCAACTGCCTTGCTTGAGGTTAAGGCCTCACAGTCGGCCTCCCTCGCACAAATGGCAGAGTATCCATTGGGGATGTCAATTAGTCGAACCAGTGCAATCTTAATGTTTGTGTATATTTTTTCGAATACCGTTCCTCTGTCTGGCTTCGGGCCCTCCGAGAGGACCCGAAGAGTTATACGAAGGGTCTCTCTCATGTTTTAACCATCCCCACTCTCTCTGGGTGTTTACTCATGTGAAAAAAATATATGAAAAGACACTTTTATAGGATAGTGGTGAGGGAAAAGAGGTGGAGGAGATCAAAAGGGCCAATGTCCAATACAAAAATCACTTTACCTCAGTATATTGATCCACGTAGGAGCGAAAATCCGTCCTCGCACCGTAGTAAATCAAAGCAAGCCAGTGGTCGATGTATGAATCGAACGATGAACAACGATCGCGCTACTATAAACAAGCTAAGTCACTCTGTTCACAAATCTCGCTAAAAATTCACTTTATAAATTTTTTGTAGATGGCTTTACAAAGCGGGAGTCAGCTTGGGAAGGCAGACAATAGCAGTCATTCAAAGGGACTTGTAAGTGATTTGAACCTTTGAAAACCATCACTGCAAATAACCATTTATCATCTTATCACAAAACGCCGCAGTTCATTGGATGTTCAATTCGGGTTTATTATAATTTAGCAAAGTGGCTTCTGCGAGTTTCATATTTTTTTTTCAGGACTGCTAAGAATTCTGTACGTGAAATACGTTTCTCTCGGTACGTGACATTCAGCAAAGGAGGAAACCATCAAGGAAATTTCACTGACGCCTCCTTTAGATTTTCATTCAAAGTGAAATTCTAATGTTTTTGCCCTTAACCTTTTAAAACATTTAAAGTCAATGTGGTACATAACAAGTCCACACTCAGTGCCAGTGCCACG
This sequence comes from Ceratothoa steindachneri, assembly GCA_963969495.1. Taxonomy (NCBI): domain Eukaryota; kingdom Metazoa; phylum Arthropoda; class Malacostraca; order Isopoda; family Cymothoidae; genus Ceratothoa; species Ceratothoa steindachneri. Next base: position 195,950,818 of record OZ018322.1, read on the forward strand.
ATAAATTGCGCGGATTACGGCAAGTTCCGGACCTCAAGTCTGCCCTTCAAAAGGTAAAGTGCTAAATTGATTTTGGACCTTCGTTCCTTTTCTATCCCTTACACTTATCCTCTCCCACCATACACTTGGACATGACAATCATAACTTTAAAATGACCGACGACGTTCTCAGGATTAGCCTGAGGACTCTCCCCGAAAGGATAAAACCAGAGCGGGGAGATGTCTTCTCCATTGTCTACGGGGAGCTGGATGTTGCCCTCGTTAGACTAATTGATACCCCTTTTGGGTATACTGCCATCTCTCAAAAGGAGACCGATGCAGAGCTCCTGGCATCAGACAAGGGAGCCAAAGTTTTTGGCTCCATCAATGTAACCCCCAAAATACCCCCTCAAATTCAAGCGCACCGCAGTGTCGTCTGTCGCCGGCTCGACTCCTGGGTGGGTAACCACTCCAGTGTTGAGATTTCGGAAGAAATCGAAAAAAATCACTCCTGGGCCAAGGTCTCAGAAGTTATTAAGTTTAAAGATTACACTCACGTATTCAAAGTCGTGTTTACTGAGACCGGTATGGCCCAAAAGGCAAAAGAGGTGGGCCTCCTCCTGTTCCACGTCAGGGTCTGCCCTGAGCAAGTGGAAAGGGAGGAGTTTACGCAGGTGCAGACGTGCTTTAAGTGTTAGAAACTTAACGAGCACACCACCAAGTCTTGCACTAGAACGGAAGCCATCTGCTCCATCTGCAGTGCGACAGGTCACATCTGGCGTGACTGTAAAAGCTCCATCAAACGTTGCATTAATTGCAACAGTGACCACGCCGCCATGGCTATGTCATGCCCGGCCAAAAAAAATGCCATTAGGAAGCAGCAAATGGCGAAGAAAAACGAGGAAGAGGCTCGGGCGAACCTAACTTATGCTAAAGTGGCGAAGGCCGCTGTAGGAGAGGCAGCATCACAGCGCACCTACCTTAAGGTAGAAAGCGAGCAATCTACCAAGATTATGTGCTGCATATACTACGCGCATATAGCCAACCTCACCAAGCCTGAAACATTTAAGCAGGAGCTAAACCAAATGCTAAAGAACAACGGCATGAACGAGATGTGGTTCCCAGAGAACCCACGCTCGGAAGAAGTCCTCCGCATCCAGATGCAACTTCCAACATCGATTCCTGCTGCAAAAAAATCAAAAAATCCTCCTGCCACCCCCAACCCAACCCAAGTAGCTCCTCAAAAGAACGCCCCCTCAAGTGCTCCCGCCAATACTGCCCCCGAAGTGGACTCACCAAAAGGAGCAAAACAATAACATAGACAATGTAGCCGTTCAAGGAAATCACCTCTCCGCCAGAGGGGCAGATCCACTTCTCCATCAAAGGAAAGCAAGCATGCCTACCTTGGAAAGAAGTTGAACCTTAAGATTTTCGCTACATCTGACGTCCCATTCCCCCTTTACAGAACCGATAAAGACGTTAGTGATGGTATCACCCCTGGAAGATACAAGTGGGAATTCTCCGAGGACCTTCCAGAGAAGGTCAAAAAAGAGGCCCTCATCCTCGGAATGGTGCGACTGGATCTGGACGCCTTTATAACTATCTCGAGCGCTGAATTAAAAAAAAAGAGATCCATCAAGTGCTAATCTCCCCCTGCTAGCCCCTCCTCCCCCCAAAAACAAACACTTAAAGAACGTTTAGACTGACTAACAACATGGACAGACTAAAGAAAGACTTAACTGTGCTTCAAATGAACTCTGACGGATGGACCGACAAGCAAGCGACTTATGGTAATATCATAAGGAATTGTGACCTTGATATCGTTCTGATATCAGAACACGGTTTAGACACTACGCAACAGACGATTAAAATATTCAATTACTCCGTGACGACAAAAAAACACAGCCAGGGGCGTTTTGATGGCGCCGCCATCGCAGTCAAAAAAGGCATCCTCTTTAAGCTACTCCCCTCTTTGGACGAATCCTATCTGGCTATCGAGGTCCAAACCACCCTGGGTCCACTTGTGGTGTCCACAGGGTACCAACCCCCAAGAAAAGACTATATCCCCATGCACAACTTTCTCTAGCTGTGTGCACATGGGAGAACAGTCCTGTTTGGAGGGGACCTCAACGCCAGATGCCAGGAATCTGGTTATACCGGAAATCTAAATAAGAAGGGAAAGAACTTGAAGAACCTTATTGACAGAGGTATCCTTGCCCGCATCGGGCCTGACTTCCCCACCTATTTCACCAACTCCTTCGCAACCAAACCAAATATCGCTCTAACCAGCCCTCAATTCCCCTATAACTATTATATCCAGCCAGGACCTTTAATCCCAAGCGACCACGTCGCAACACTTATTAAAATTTCTTCAAGCCCAATCCAAGTACCCGTCAGGGAGCGTAAATGCTACTCTCGAGCAAACTGGGAAGAATACCGTACTCTTCTCGGTGAGTTCAGAGCGCAGCCCCTGGAAGAAGCCACCCTGGAGGAAATAGATCAAGAACTGGAAAGGTTGACGAAGGCAATGGTGGAGGCGGACCGTGCAGCGGTCCCAAAAACCTCATACAAAACCCTGCCGGCCCCAAGATGGACACAAGACCTCTATGACTTATCTGACGAATACAAAAGACTTTTCGAAGAAATCAGACTAAATAACACTGACAGAATTAAAAACAGACGCCTACGAGCACTCAGGACTGAAATGAAGACTCTCATTACAGAGCAACAACAAGCGCTCTGGAATGACCTAGTCGACAAACTTAACGAAGAGACGGACCCCCGAACATTCTGGAACTCGCTTGCCAGACTGAAGGGTAGGCCGCCGCAAAAAAACATTCTTCTCAGTAAAGATGACGGGACAAAAATTGACGTGACAGAGACGGAAGAGGAGTTCAGAAGCTACTGGAAGGATGTGTTCTCCATCACTCCAGAAGAAAACGAACTCTTCGACCTGGACTTTGAAGAAGAAGTAAATGACGAACTTAGACCCATGATCCACAGGACGTACCCTTTTAATAACACGACAGCTGACAGAGAAATGGCTGGTTACGGAAGAAGAGTAACTGTACAAGAACTTATGACGACACTACGTTCCTTCAGACGAAGAGCACCGGGAAAAACAAGATTGACCAAACTCAACTGGTTGAACGCCCCTCGTAACATCTTAGAGGGGCTGGTCAATCTGATGAATGCGTGTCTGAACGTCGGCTACTTCCCGGATGAATGGAAGATCGCCAAAATGATCTTCATTCCAAAAGCCGGGAAGCCGCCCAACAGACCAGAAAACTTCATACCCATCTCCCCCCTCGAAGTGGCTGGCAAGGTCTTCGAAAAGATCCTTGGTAGCCGCATCCAAAATTTTATGGAGGAAAACAACCTCCATAATTAACAACAACATGGATTTAGGAGAGTGAGAGGGACCGACACAGCTCTAGTGGTCATCACCGAAAAACTGGCGAAGACTGCTAGCCAAAAAAGGTACGCAGACCTGGTGCTCAGAGACGTAAAGAAGGCGTTTGACAAGGTATGGAGAACTGGTCTGCAGTTAAAAATACTTAGACTCGGACTAAACCCTAGACTAGAAAAAATCACTTGTGACTACGTGACAGACAGAAGAGCCTTTTTGCAAATCTACGACCATACTGGACCAGACTTCGAATTGACTGCAGGTGTGCCGCAAGGCGGGTTCCTAAGCCCCTTCCTTTACAACATCTATACCCTCGACCTACCAAATCGGGTCAGGGAGGACACCCTGTATGTCCAGTTCACGGACGACGTCTCTCAGATTGTGACTGCCCCGTTCAGAAATCCCGAACTCATGGCGGAAATTACCGCCAGAGAAATCGACCATTTAAACAGGTTCGAAAGAAAATGGAAGATTGCCACGAACTCCCAAAAGTTCAGGGTTATTCCATTCTTCCGTAAGAGACGGGCGCATATCGAGACCAAAAACGCCCGGATCCCTTATAGCAACGACGGGATGGTACTTGGACTAAAGATAAGTTATAGGGGATACAGTGGCCACGTTGCTCGAGCAGCAACGCGTGCGCGGGTAGAGCTTTCTAAGCTGTACAGGTTCAAGAACCTGAGCACAGCTAACAAAAAGAAAATCTACTTCGCGCTCGTAAGGTCGAAACTACTGTATCCACCTGTACCTGTCAATGTTAGTTCCAAGAACCAGATGCGACTCCTTCAAAGAGTACAAAATAAGGCTGTACTCTTAATAACGAACACCAGAAGGAGAGAACGGAAGGCATCCAGTTGATCCCAATCAACATGGAGCTGCAAGGAAGGGCCCAAAAAATCTGGAAGAAAATCCCGAGACTACTGACGGACGAGTCTAGACAAAGACACATTGACATCCCGATACAAGACATCAACAGAAGAAAACTGGACTTTGTCAGCAGTAAGGCACAGACAGAAAGACATGAAGACGCAATCTACACGTAAAAACAAAATCAATTCACACAACGACACACACAAGGCTGAACAGAAGAAGAACACTAATGACATTTTAACTACACCAAGAGAAACAAAGAAACCATAGTATCAGCTAACAAAGGCTTGAATGCTATACTACTCACGATTAACTACAAATTACAAAATTACTATCAAACACTACATACTACAAGTTAAAGTTAAATGACGATTGACAACGAGAAACAAACAAACAAAAAACGAACAACCAACAAACTAAAAAGCTATGCAAATAGCAATACAACATCGAAGAACAAAAGATAAGCAGAGCTAACAGTACGAAGAATAACATCAATATTAGAGTAAACAAAGAGACTTATAACATCAACATCAACCCTAACAAATGCCTGTGATTCCCTATCACCAGGGAATATTCTCCTCCCCCCCCTCTATCACTATTCTTTAATCAGGGTGATCTATCCCTACCTATTTATCTACCACTATTACATACATATATCCATTCATGAGGGCAATGGCTGTCATATGTGTGTGTATGTATTTTCTTTTCACTACTTCTTACATCCGAAGTCCGAAGTCCGAAGTTTTTTTCATTATGAAATATGTAAATTACCGTATAAAACTTTAGTTGTCTTTTGGGGGATTTCGTATTGTGGATCCTTTCAAGATGGTTTTGTATTTTACTCGGTTTAAAGCGATGTTGAACGACACGGGTTTTGAGCCTCTTCTTGGTATAACCGATATATGAAGATGTACAATCTTGTCTCTTACATTTAAATTGGCATACCAGGTGACTCATTTCGCTCCTTTTTCTAGTTGGGGAATATATTTGCTAATTTTATTTTTTCATATAATAACACGATGGCAATTCGTGTATTATTATCGCTTTTATCTTGTACATATTCTTTTATTATCTTTATTAGTGATAAATTCTTCTTTTTTTATTTTTTTTCCGTTGTTTTATTCAAAATAAAAATACTATTCTCTTCTTGAGCTGGTTTCATTTTCTTTGTCTTCTTTTAATAGCGCATTAATAGTTTATGCTTAGTGTTTTCGATAATATATCATATGAAGTCGTTGTTAATTACGTTCCTTAAGGGCCAGGCTGAACAGATTTTTTAGGCACAGTGAATCAGTGTTTTAATTATGCATAGTTTGGTATTTTACTGGAAAGTAAGAATTGAAGCCTATGTAACCTACTTTGTATGTTTATTTAGTGAAGACTCGTATTCCTATATTAACTTTCCCGTTATTTTATATATAAAGTTTAATCTTTACAAAGTGTAAAGTTTTTACCTTGGTTTATTATATGCAAATTTGAATACGCTCTGTTTTGGCAGGCAATCAATGAAAGAGTCAGGTGCCATTTAGGGTTTTCTATCTTGTGAAGTACTGCATCTCTAAGCTCTTGGTCAGTTTTCTTGCGCTTCACATGTTCTGGATTAGAATTAGATCATTCATGGGAGCATTTTCAGCAGACGCCGATATTAGCCATACAGGAATGTAGAACCACTCATGGAAGGAGGATATATTATTTTCACCTTTTATAGTCTATATCGTACTGAAGTTGATCTTCAAACATGAGAGTTTTAGGGAGTACATGTTTCTGGCTATCCATCGTAGTTGATGGATGGTACCTTGTCAACTTCAATGGATACTTCTAGGAGGCGTTCCTCCAATAACAATGACTGTCATTTTAGCCATCTCCCTGTACTCGGCTCTTGAAAACTTTTCTGCTGTTACAGTGTCTTAGATTATTTCTTCACTGGTTCCCGTTTCTTTTCTTTTTTTGGCCATTTGCTGCTGATAGCAAGTATCTTTGGTATTTCTTAGGACGGGTCCGTCCAAATAGCATTAAGATACTCAAATCAGAGATTTCTGACCAAATGTTCAATGTTATTTTCAGCCAAAAACTTTGTTATTGCTTTTGCTTTTGGCATCCAAAATAATTTTTACAGGATTGTTATCAGTCTTTATAGACGCATTAATGATCTTAAAGATCGTGCTTCTTGATGTAATGCCTTTAGCAACTATCTCCTTACATTTCCGGTCACTTTGGTGAAGAGAAACAAGAGTTGCGCGCTTTTCTTTGGAGAGAACCATTTCTGGAATTGAAAAATATCCTAGCACGTATTATTTTTAAAATCTTACGAAATAGATTATAATTACACACTATCATGCATTTACTCAACATTTGTCATCATTTTACCTTTTTAATCAAATAGCAATAATTTAAATATTTCAATAATTATTCCTTTACGTAAATTTTTAAACCAAAGATATATATATATATATATATATATATATATATATATATATATATTAGTGTCCAAAACTTTGGCCATGACTGTATAGTGTTTTTGTCAAGTAGAGCCATCTGCACAGATAATGCAGCTATGCCCGACTTGACACCAAAGAGGCACTGCATAAGTGCAGACTACTAGCCAAGAATGTTGCTGGGAAGTAACAGTTCGGATACTTTAATGTAATTATTATAACTACTCTAGGCAGCAGAGTATTTTCTGCTGTGCTAATAAGAGGGGTACACATGCAGTAGTTTGCCCAAGATTCACGGGAATACGAACGAGACCACTAATAATAAGCAAACTGCCTTTCACGCTGGGTTTGTCTCAAGGATGTTATGGAATCATAATCTATTTAGTAATATTTTATGGTAAAAATAAATGTTGGAATTTTTTCCAATTAGAGAATTAGTTCTCTTATATGAAATAATATAGTAGTCTTAAAACTTTATACCATAACTGTAAAATCCTTATTAAACCCAGACGAGTCTTTCGAATAATTTTACTGTGGATTATGCTTTCATTAATAGAAAGAAAAATACTATTGAGAGCATCGACTGGACAATCAGTACGAAAAATATCACGTCTTCGAATACGACCAAGGTCAGGATTAATGTTTAACCAATTATCTCGTGATTCCGAACATATTTTGCACGAAATTGACTCATCTGGTATGCTTAGTCTGGACATCAAAGGACGATCCGGAGTGATCAGTAAAGCCTATAGGTGTAACCACCCGAACATTCACTGCTGAAGAGGCATCGATAAAGAGGTCTAGACAATTCCCCAAAATGTTAATTGGATGCCAAATAATTTCCTCACATCTTAAAATATTAGAGAAATCCGGAGAAGCAAGACATCGATGATTAGTGAGATAGATGCACTTGAACCATTCACGGTCATGTGCGTTAAGATCACCAATGAAAAAGAAGCAGTTTTTGAAACAGCTTCTTAAATTGCAGCCATAGAACTGAGCAGTCATAATACTCCTTCACCTAATGAAAGCCACATTCAAATTTGGAAATCCTTGAGGGTTAAAGCATAGACAAACTTGACAGGGGAATTCTATCCCAGAACCCAAGGATGATAGGGATTGTCTTCATAGGCTTTTCAGTATTAATCTTTCGTATCTTTCCTCAGTTATTTTTCCCTTTCTATTTAATTCTTTCTTCCTGATTACGCCTATTTCGATTATATTTCTCTTCAATTTACATCACTTTTCTCTATCCGATTCCTATTGGCACAAATAACAATATTTCTGTCAACAGGATAGATAATAAGATGCCCATTCACATTTGACGGCATTACACCGCAAGGAGGTATCAAGTGTAGTGTGTAACCATGATACACATGATACAGTCCTCTTGGCTCCAAGTTCTGCAAGAAGGGTTTAATTGTGTAGGTGAGGTAAGTTGTGTAGTTGCGTGCCCCCCACCAATCCTGATCTACCCCAGTAATCTTCTTGTTAAAGTGGGCTGTCTCTTTCACACATTTTTCAATTCCCGTAATATCACCAGTTTTTCTCCAAACTTCATCAGAAAATTTGTAGAAGCGATGCCCTCATTGGTTCTCGCCTCTTAAACTGAGCTAAATAACACTGAGAACAATTTTCGTTAGTTAGATCTGACGCTTATTTGAGACTAACTTTTGTCCTCTGAAACTAAAAATCCCCCCCCTCATTTCTTATGTATCACATCAACTCTTTTGAGCTACAGTTTTCCCTCGCTTTGTATCATAAACCATTAAAATACAGCATCTAACAAATTTTTATTTATTTTATAGAATATTTTAACAATTTTCATATACTTGAAAATTAAAAAAACGTTTCTTGATAGTAATTTTGTACATTTTTTTTCACACAAAGAATATTTTTACTGTAAATTAAATTGTGGTCAAGTAGTTCAAGCAAAGATTTACGCTTATAGCATTTTCAGGAGTCTTCAATATGTTGAAAACTTCACTTTATACTCCAAAATTAGTCAACCAACATATTTACATCTCATCTAACCTGATACCTTTACTCCATGATCTTCAATTCTTGGTGAAATCTTTCATCTAGCCCATCACTTACTTCGCTAAAGTTTTCCTGAAATTTAACAAGATGGCTATGCAGAAAATGCAATTTGATGCTCATGTTGTAACCGAACGTTTTGTACCTTTCAATAGTTTCTGGACAATTTCGCTGCAATTCTTTGATCGTTTATTTTCAACAAAGTTCTGGACAAGGTCTTTAAATGTTAACTAAGCATTTTATTTGAGTTCTGACATTGTTTCGATCAAATGTTGATCTTTGATGAGCTACCGAACCTGTGCACCATCAAACACACCGGGCTTGATTTTTTAAATTGACTGTCCAGGAAATGCCAAAGGTGGGTATTTGAAACACTCGCCTTCAGTGGCCAATGCTTTAACAAATTGTTTCATGAGACCCAGTTTCATGTGGAGAGGTGGGAATATAATTTTCTTCCTGTCAACAAGTGGCTCGTATAGAATGCTGAAATTGCCAGGTTTGAGGTTAAATGTTGGAGGCCAATTCCTCTACACCCATTGCTTTTCTCTAGCTCTGCTGTCCCACGTGCACAAAAAGTCGGAAAGTTCATGTACTCACGTTGCTGACCAAGAATGAGACATACAATTTTAAGGTCAACACAGGTGATCCAACTATGTTTGTCATATCGCAACAACACAATGACCATCTTTCTGTCTACATTTTCTTCACGAAGACTAACTGAATGCCCAACTTGGACTGCAGCATATAAATTACCATTGTGCAAGAGGACACACTTTGAGCAATCCATTAACAGTCGCCATTCACATGAGTTGTAGATCGTAATTCCCAATTTCTCCAGTAAACCCTGTATGTTATAGCAATACACAAAGCTACTGTCACTTCAAAAGTACTGCATAAATGCACTTTCTCTATTTCGAAAGTAGGATATCTTCATTCTTTTTTCAAGCAGGTTTTTCTCATTTAGTCTTGATGCAAGGAGATATGTTACCTTTTCTGATAGTCCCAAATCTCGGGTCAAATTTTTCAACTCATGCTGATCGAATCTCTTATGAGCTGAATCATCTTCAATTTCAAAATCATTGCTTTCACTAAGTTATTTATCATGATCCAGATCTTCAAAAAAGGGTAGTTGAACAAAAACTAGTACTGAGATTTCAGCAAAGCAAGGCACTGGATATATAGTTGATAGGAGACTAGGATACTCGATTTTACTTGTTTTTTTTAAATCTCGAAGTTTTCACAAAACTAAAATAAGAGTCTGCGCAATGATGTTTTGACTCTCGTCAAATCATAGGTATACTAAATGCCAACGTATCTCATGTTCTCTTGGCGACATCCATAAACTCTCCACACAATGCTTGCACACCTTGTGAGGAGCCCAAAACTTGGGTTGATCACCAATTTTTACCTTAAAATATTAAAAATTGGTTTGCTTGACAAATGCGCTGTTATTTGCCTTTTAAATTTGAATGTTAAAACTACCACAGATATAAGAAAAGGAGTCCGGTCTGTTTAGGCACTTACGATGAGAAGTAGCAGAGGCAGACATGATCGGAAAGAAAGGAAATAATTATGTGAAAAAAAGATTGAACAGAAATAAGATTAGAAAACAAAAATGTTTATATAAGGTCGCCCATCCCTTGTATATAAACTTAAATGAAGAATATGAAGAATACGAGAGTAAGCTCCTATAAAGTGACAAAAAATCTCTCACGTGTAACTGAATAGGTAGGTTACAAGCTGTCGCCATTTGCTAATTAGGCCTCTTCTACGAGTCGCGGTCAAAATGTAAAAAAAATTAATTCAATAAAATAGCTAATATAGCTTTTTTTCTTCCAATATTTATAAGTGTAAATAAATAGATAATAAAATAATATAAACAATCATATGACCAGTTCTCTTAGTTACGAATAAACAATACAATTGTGCTTATTCAGAGAGTAAGCTGTACATACAGAGAAAACTTAAGGTGATAGAAGAAAACTGACTGTAGTTTCGAAATCAAGATGCCAATTTTAGTCATAATCAAGTGAAAAATTGAACTCAGAAATTATGTTGAAAATTATTCTGCGAATGTTAGTATTAAGAGCTTCCTTAATGGTATTTAAAGTTCGCATTAAAAGGTCTTCTTTTATAGTATTTAAAGTTTGTCATAAAAGCTCTTCCCTTGTGGCCCTTTAAAGATCATTATAAAAGGTCTTTCTTTTATTATAAAGTTCGCTATTAAATTATTAATTTATGGTATATAAAGTCCGTCATAAAAGTCTTCGTTTATGGTATATAAAGTTCGATATTAAGTCTTCATTTTATGGTATTAAAGTTCGCTGTTAAGATCTGCCTTTATGATGGTATTTAAAGTTCCCCTAACAGCAAAATGAAGCAATCGAAGAATGATAAATTTTAAAACAGTCAAACTCACTTGTTCGATACAGTTTAAGGAGCTATTTTCAGCGCAGTAATGAAGAGCTGTTTTGCCGGTTCTGTCTCGAAACTGAAGCGTGACGGGCTGCAAAGAAGAATCGATTGGTTTTTTAATTAAGGGGTCTCACTAGACCAATGATTAGCTATATAAGAGAATTCGCCTTCACTGAATCATGCCAGACTGGCTGATTATGAGACATACGTAATGCAAGCTGAGGAAGTCTAATAGAAGAAAGAGTAAGGGAGGAAATAGAGAAAGGAATAATGGGGAACGATAAATGATGGTAAGGAATGATAATAGTATTCACGTTGACCCCTAATTTTGCCATCAGTGGGACTGTTTGGGTACCTCAAGGAATAAATTCAATGTGTAGGATTTTAAGGAACAAGTAAACAACTTACATCGACGTGGAGAAGCTGTCTCACGGCTACATCTTTTCCTTGCTGACAAGCCTGCATAAGGGAGGTGACACCAGTACTAGGATTCACAGGAGGATTTGCTTGTCTTGGCGCCAACTGGTTACTAGTCGTCATGCCAATCTGTTCCAAAATAGATGAATTGAACGTTGGAATATCATTAAAAAAAATAGTAAAAGTTGGAGAAAATATATTTGGGATAACAATCATTCCTATCCTAATCTCACGTGAAGGTATTGAATGAGAAATTTTACTAGCAATTCGTTGAAAAAAATGAAGGTGAGTTAAAAAGTAAGGAAGCACACATTTCCAAAATTTTTGTGTGGTTCATTTGTATAGCAAATGGTTACAGATGCGCAAGTGATGATTCAGAAGTTCCGACAAAAGAGAGTTGCACTAGGAACAACTTCTCAACTGAGGAAAAGGTACAAGGATCCCGGTAGTCAGGGATCTCTCGCGCACAGATCATACACTCTTTCACTAACAATTATCTTAAGTCACAGTGCCTCAACCATGAATTAAGATAAAAACAGTCACCCTCTCTCCCCTTATTCTCTCCTTCCCTCTCTCTCTCTTTATATATATTCATATATATATATATATATATATATATATATATATATATATATATATATATATATATATATATGATAGTGAAACCACTATATAGGGGCCAAAAGTTTAATTTACGAGACTAGTTTCAGTATGATAAACTACATACTGAAACTAGCCTCGTAAATTAAACTTTTGGCTCCTATACAGTGGTTTCACTATCATATACCATAACTCGCCATTGAGTTATTTTACATATATGTATATATATATATATATTTTTTAACTTGTATTTTCTTAATATTTCAAGTATTTAAAGGGGTCTTTGAGGCGAGAAAAAACATCCGCGAATGACATTCTTTATTCCTAGACGTCTTTCGACCATGTTTGGTCATCTTCAGGGAATGAACAGAAATGGAATTATTGGACATTGGACAAAATAAGAGATAAAATATAGGTAGAAGTAGAGAGAGAATAGTAAGAGAGTAAAGTGGTTAAGGGGTGAGTTTAAAGAATAGATGATGTGTAGGAGAAAGAATAAAAAGATCCCTGGTGAAAGGGTAGCTCTGTCAATGTAAATGTAAAGTTTGTGTGTTTTTTGGTTGTTTTGTATTTTTTTCAATAAACTATGAATTTCAAATCCATAGTTTATATAATTAAATTAAACATGGTTAATTTAATTATGATTTCGATCCTATTGATCGATTGATTGCTTTAGGCATTCAAGCCTTTATTTTTGGCGGGGGTTTTATTCCCGCTATGACTTTAGTAAAAAGTTTTTGAAAAGTTTTTGGTTATTAGTTAATTGGATTTTTTTTAAAGTGAGTGTGAAATTATTTAATCTTGCGTTTTGCAAGTGGTTTTAATTTAATTTGACTATGCTAAAAGAAACCTGCGAATTACTTTGTATTTTGTCAGTTCTGTCAGGTGTATTTTGGGATCACGTCATTTTCTGTCTGTAGCTTGCTACTTTTAAAAGGTCTTATTTGTCGGTCTGCTTTGATTTCTAAGTGTGTACGAGAGAATTCAGGGGTCAAGCGGGCACCAATGGCCTGTCATATCCTCTTAGCTCTCTCGTGGAGCGCCACGTTGATTGGAGATAATCCAACCGAGTCGTGGAGCTCCCTTTGTCGTTTACGTTCTCTTCTTCGGGTATTTGTAATGAGTAGAACCGCTTTGTTCTGGATGACTTGTAGTTTCGCAATGTGGGTCTTGGCGCTCGCGTTCAGCGGCACCGGGGGGTACAAGAGTCTCGAGCGAATGCACGCATTGAATATCTTGAGTTTATTTGAGCGAGTTAGGTCGATGAACCTATAAAACTCTCTCAAATCTCTCTTGCTACTCGCGACTGTCCGCCCGATATGACTCTTGTATCCCCCAGTGGTGATTTTGAGCCCCAGAACCGTCTCTTCTGAGCAGTAGGGGATTCTCTCCCCTTCTACCCGTATATCGTTGAAGGTCTTGCGAAACATGGGAATTATTTTGAATTTTGGGGCATTGGTTGATATCTTCCATTTCCTCTCGTAAGAGTTGTTGTTAGATATCTCCCTAGCCGTATTTCTCGCCATAAATTCCCTGTGAACGTAAGCGGCTGTACAAATTTGTGATATATCGTCAGCGAACTGGACGTATATCGTACCTTCGGAAAGAGGTTGTGGTAGGTCACGTGTATATATGTTGTATAACAGGGAACTGAGACAGCCCCCTTGCGGGACCCCAGATTCGAGCTCGAACTCGGGGCCTTTTTGTTCTTTGATCTGTATATACGCTCTCCTCTCCATTATATAATCGCATAGCATCCTTTCAAGAATGGGGTCGAGGCCTATTTGCAGGATCTTAAATTGCAAGCCTCTCTTCCAAACCTTGTCAAATGCTTTTTTGACATCGCGGAGCACCAGGTCGGCATGCCTTTTACTTGCCTTGATGTTCGCAAGTTTTTCCGTAATGACGGCTAGTGCCGTGTCGGTCCCTCTTTTCTTTCTGAAGCCGTGCTGTTGCTCGTTATGCAGGTTGGCTTCGTCGAGAAAAGAGTTGACCCTATTTGCCAATATCTTCTCAAAGACTTTGCCAGCAAGTTCTAAGAGAGATATCGGTCGGAAGTTTGCAGGGCAGTCCGGGGGCTTTCCCGATTTGGGAAGGAAGATCATCTTGGCTACTTTCCACTGGTCGGGAAAATAGCCTGTGTTCAGAGCGGCATTCATGATGTTAAGTAGCCCACTCAGAACATTAGGCGGGGCCTTAATGAAATTCTCCCTGGTCAGTCCCGTGGTACCCGGTGCTCTTTGACGAAAGGATTTTAGTGCGACGGAGAACTCTTGGGCAGTTATTTTACTCCCATAGCCCTCCATCGACGTATCTGTATGGTGCAGTGCGCTCTTGTTGCGCCTCTAGGGTTTGTAGGACTTCCTCTTCGTGCTCCATATCATAATTTTGATTCTTCTCTGGTTATATTAAGAATATTTGTTTCCAGTGAGTTTGGAAGAGCTCTTGGAGTTCTTTGTTATTTTGCACTTCCCTCTCCTGTATTTTCAGTTTTATATTTTCTTTTGGTTGTGATCCTCGTAGTTTTCTGTGATCTGTCCAGAATTTCCTCGGATCTGTTTCGACATCCATTTTACTTATTATGTTATTCCAAACTTGATTTGACTTTTCTTTAATAAGAGTATCTATCTGCTTTCTTATTATGATTAGCCTTCTGTATCTCTTCATATTATTAGCCATTTCTGTAATTGCTTTTAAGTTCTGAAATTCTTCCATCTGTATTCTATTATTGGGGTGTGAATTCTGTCCTCTTCAACGATTTTTTCGGTGATTAGTTTTAATTGGTTTTCTATTTCTTCTGTTCCTTGGTTTTTAGGGTTCCAGTTTCTAATGTACTTAAGTATTCTTTGTAAACATTCCAGTTTGTTCTTCTGATAGCTTTTCTTTGTGGTAATTTAATTTGGATTGGGTGAAGTTGAAATGGTCGTTATCATACTTAAATAGTCGGATGGAGTTGTGGGCCTTGTTCTGTGTCATGATTTATGTTGAAATTTTGGTTCATAAGTACGATGTCTGGAGTTGTCGAGGCTTGGGCTGTTAGGTAAATTGGGAAGTATGGCCCCTCTTTGCCTACCAGGTTCCTTTGTATCAATAATTGAAGGGCTTTTCCTGCTTCCTTTGGTTGGCTTGTGTAGCCTGCCTCTCTGCATCTTGCATTGAGGTCTCCTGTTAATATAGTTGAGGCCTGTCGACGAAAGAGTTTGAGGATATTTGGAGTTGGCAAATACGAGCGTCTTGGGGGCTGATATGCCCCAGCTATGACCAGATCTCCTGTGGTCATTTTTATATTTATAGCCAGATACGATTCTTCTAAGTCGTTTACCTCTATAAAATGGACTCCGGTTTTGGCACCAATTGCTACACCATCATATCTTGTTTGGGTGTAGTTCGTGGTAATAAATTTATAGTTTGGAATTCTTATAGTCTCATTCTCTGTGTTTATTCCATGTTCGGTTAGAATAATTCTATCTGCGTCTTCTTTTCTTATTATGTTTTAATATGATCATCTTTTCCCTTGCCAGCCGTTTACAGTTAGTGTAAATATTTTAACTTTTCGTTGGTACGAATAAATTTTTAGCTATTTGTTGTGGTCTCTTCCTCTTCGTTTTTTTCGGGTGGCCTAAAGAACGAGTGCGTCCATTTCGTTTTTTATTAAATTCGCCGTTTGAGATGTTTTGGCACGATTCAGGGGTGATATGTATCATGCTTTGATTTAAAGCATTGTGAACCTCTGTCTCATCGGCGTCTGCCTCATATTCCCACCTGTATTTTCCCTTAACTAGTCCGTCCACGATTTCCTTTTGTTTAAGTTGTTTAGGTAACGGGTTGGCGTGAGAACCATAAATTTTTATATTGAAATCTTGGGTATTCAGTTTTGGTTTTTGCTTTTGTTTTGTGCTTTCTCGGATCGTCTTCGAGGTTTCTCGATAATGAGTGCCAGTGCTATCTCCGTACCTTGTTTTTTTCCTGAATCCGTATTGTTGTTCATTCTGCATATTGTTTTGTTTCAGGAAGCTCTTTAGTCTTCTCTATTAGTTTGCAGATGAATTCCAACAGTGAGATCGGTCTATAACTCTCGATGTGGTCCTTGGGTTTTCAGGGTTTGGGAAGGAATACCATCCTCGCAGTCTTCAAGGCTGGTGGGAAATGCCCAGTGTTCAGGCATGCATTGAAGATTTTAAGGATTGCTTGATGGATATTGGCGGGCGCGTTTGTAATGTGTTTTTTGGTTACTTCGCTAATGCCTGGGGTTTTATGTTTAAACGTTGCTAGGGCTGCTTTAAATTCTACTAGGGTAAGGGGCCTTCCCTCGTTCCTTTGATCGCGGGATTCGTCTACCCGTGTGAAGGAAGAGTGTTCGTGCTCCCTATCTTGTAATTCTTCTATTATGTGATGTTCATTGGCCACATCGAAGTTTTGGTTTTCCTCCAGGGAAATAGAGAAGATCCCAAGCCAATGCTCTCTAAATCTCGCTCCGATTTCTCTGTTTTCATACATTGTGACGGATTTCTTCAAACGTGTTGCAAATTTCCTCCATTTTAGTTTTGATTTCATTGGTCTATTGGGGAGCAAGGATTATTCTGTAGTTAGTTTTTGGGACGTATAGGCTGTCGGTTTCTATGATGAGGTTTGTAATATTGTTTAGGTGCGTGTTGATTTCTTCTAGGTGGGGGTTTCTGCAAGGGAAGTTATACTGTAATTTTCTAAATGTTTCTTATACTCGGTCCAGTTGGTCTTTGATAGTGCCTTCCTTTGGGGAATTTCAAATTGGATAGGCGAGGTTGAAATCTTTGAAATGAGTCGGATGTGATCAGAAGGTATTGCGGGGTAGGGAGTGATGTGGATGTTGAAACCGAAGTTTGGGTTAGTCAATAGTATGACTGTATGGAGTGGTTGAAAACCGGTTTGTTACAAATGTGGAGAAATAAGGGCCCTCTCTTTGCAACATCTGTCGCTTCATGAGTAGTTCTAGGGTTTTTCCATTTCCATTGAAGGCGGTCGTGTATTCAGCAGAGCTGCATCTTTCATTGAGATCCCCTAGGAGGATCGCTGAAGATGGTCGGCGGAAGATCCGAATGAAGTTCGAGGTCGGAAGGTACTAGCGCCGGGAAGGGGAGGGGGGCTGGTATGCCTCGGCTACCACCAGATTCCCTGTTGTCATTTTTAGCTTAATAGCTATATATGACTCTTCCAGATCTCTAACTTCGGTGTATGAAATTCCCTTTTTTATTTCCATCGTTTTTCCATCAAAGCGTGTATGGGTATGGCTTGCGGTTAAAACTGTAAAATTTTGGATTTTGATGTGTTTCGTTTGTAAGTTCATAACGTGTTCGTATATGATGACTATATCTGGATCAATTTGCCTAATTATGTTGCCTAATTATGAGTTTTTATCCCTCCATCCGTTGACATTTAGAGTAATGATTTTTAGATTTCTTTGGTATTATACGTTCGGATGCATTTTATCGTTTGGTGGGTCTTCTGTTTTTGGCCTTCTCAGAGTTCGAGGGTGATCTAATATGTCCGGGACATTTTTTTTTTAACTGGTCAGTAGGGAGATTAAAGTATGAATTCGCCTAAATTTCTATGAGTCCTTTTTTAAGCTCATTATTAATCTCGGTCTCATCATTTTCAGGATCGTAACCCCATTTAAATTTCCCTTTGACCAGACCTCCAACAATTTCTTTTTGTTTATTAACTAACGGAAGTGGTGTGGAGTGAGCTCCGTAAATTTTCATGTTATATTTTTCTGTATTGCTTGTCTTTGCTTTTGCTTTTTCTTTTTTAAGTTTTTGTTTCACCAGTTTAATTTGTTCTATGACCTTCAAGTCTTCTTTATTAATTTCAGTTTCGGTGTCTATTTGTTCTTTTGTCATCTCTTTTGTTTCCTGTTCAGTTGACATTAAGATTCTGTACAGGTCGCTGGAAGGCGGGTTCTCAGGAAACCACATAGGTTTCAGGTCATTTTTTGTGAGCATTTTATTTAGCTCTTCCGAGTATGAGCCCGGTTTTTTCATGTACACAAAATGTGCGTGGAGAATGCACAGTATGCGATCTGGCCTCATAGTTTTCTCAATATTTACGAATTTTTTTTCATGTGCCGGCCTTGCCGTTGCCGCTGCGTTAATCGTTGTCTTTTTCCTCTCTTTCTCTTCTAACATTGCAGTCATTTTGTTCTATAGTTTTTCTTTCTTCAAGGGACATGCCATTGAGAGGGTGCGGTGTAAATTTCCGCAATTTGCGCACTTTTTTCTTGGCTTTTACAATGTTCCCATTTATGCTCTGTGATTGAGCATTCCAAGCATTTTATGCCCTGGAACGTTGAGTCTCGGGTCGTGTGGTCATCGAGGGCGTAGCACTTAAAGCAGACCAAGCGAGAGACGAATGTTTCTCTTCCTATCTGGTCAGGCGCAGTCTTGGTGTAAAACGCGAGCAGTCCTTTTTCGGCAGCTTTTGACGCCATTTTAGTGGTCCTTCAATGTCGCCTTAAATACGTGAGTGTGGTCCTCTCCGTTTTGTTTTTTAAATTTTATTATTTCTGCTATTTTTTCCCATTCTTGAATTTTTTCGATCTCCGCCTTGATTTCGTCTGTGAAATGCCCACCTACACACAGGTCAAGTCTTCTGCAAATTACTGATCTTTTGATTGCGACAGCAGGTGGTACCTGGCAACTAGCCCTATTTTCTTTATTTTTTGCAGCGTTTTCGCTAATTAGGTTGTCGAGGTTCTTTTCCGTATCACACAGTGCTACATAGCCATTGTACTGGTCTTTCAGTCATAGAAAAACCACTCCTATTTCGGCGAAGATACTTTGGAGGGTTTTTTCCCGGTCTGTCTTTGTGTGCCCTTCGAGAACCCTTTGCTCCATCGGAGTTATCCATTAGGCCCAATAGGGGCCTGTCCTCCAGTATTGGATGTTCTTCTGATAGATGTTTTTCTTTAATTTCGTACCTGCATTTATATTCTTTCAGGGGAAAAAATTATGTTATTTATATTTATTTTCGAGTGAGGAGTTTCCCCTGCCTCTTTGGGAACTTCTTGTGCCCGGATTAGGGTTGTTGCCTTAGATGAGTTAATGGGATGATGATTAATGAGTTAATGAACCTGGCTGGGATCCTCCGAGGGGTGAAGCATGGTGGACCTTTTGGTGGACGGTGGTCGAATCAACTGCCACCGCCCGGGGTGCCGCCGCCTCGGGGTTTTGGATATTCTACGCTGCGTCCAACATACATAGAGACGGTTTCATCTCCCTCTATGGTTTTGGCCGGGCTCCCCCGGAGGTTCTTTTGGAACAACCCGGGACTTTCAGCGTAGTCCCATTGACCAGGTGACTATGACTCCGAGCTCCACAGTGGGATATGCCTCAAACCTGCTTTCCTTGGAGCCTCAAATTATGCCTTTACTCAGTGCAGGGCATAGTTTGAACTAGGCGGTGATGATAGACAGCTTCCCGATCCGGATGAGATTTCCCCGAGACAGGGAAAGGTAGTGAAGTTAGCAGGACATATGGCTGGACGAAGTGTATTTTTCTCTTTTTTTAGGGGAAAGGGGGGTAGTGAGTGAGGTGGATGAATGAGAGGTGAGAGAAATTTTTTGTCTCCCACGTCTTTTCATTTCATAATTCCCACACATCGAGCTCTCTACGTTTCCGACGATCTCTCTGCGTTTCCCTGCTATCCTTTAGATACAGGAGACAAGGCCCAGCGAAAACTTTCCTCGATGCTTCTCACTGAGAACAGTGATTTCGGCAAGTTATACCGTAGACTGTATAATCTCGAGAGGTATATAGGAGATTCAGAAAAGCCCGCTCCCCCACCCTCCTGAATAAAAGTTATTTTATTTCCCTGGCTCGTCATAGGGATATGACGTGCTAAACCCTACCCATCCCTGCCCCGCCGTGACTTGGCCCTGTGAATATGACTCTACACATAAGAGCTCCGTTGCAACTATGCCGTTCTACTAAGAAAGAGCATAATTGCAAACTTTGGGGAAAGGAGGTCTGAGGCTTAGCTCGCTGCGGAACCCAAAGGAATGAGCAAACCTGGATTGAGACTTAGTTACCAACGCAGGGAGGATTAATACCGTACTCTGCGGCACCTTCCAAGACCACAGAGGGAGATATCACCGTCTCCGTTAGATGTCGGACGTAACTGAGAAATACCAAACCCCAATAGAGGGAGCGGCACCCCGATTGGAGTCAGTTTATTCGGGCTTCAGTCATCATTAGGTCCGCTATGTTTTCACACCCTCTGAGGAGCCCAACTAGGTCCATACTCAATCACTAATCATCACCACGTCCGAGTCATTTTCACGGAGTCGTTATCGGCGGGGCGGGAGACCCCCTCTAAAAAATAAAAAAGTAAAGTAAGCTTCAAAACCGATCCACAATGGTAAACAACAACACATCCACACTCATACTCCTACACAAAACAGAAAAACACCCACTACCAACAACGAACACACACTTCACAACCTAGTGGTTACACATGATACCCCCATTACAAATATAATAACGTCCCACACAGGCCACAAACACGTCTCCTGCTCACATGAGGACGCAGTCAAGTTCCACAAACTTGCGTCAGACACACTCGCCGCACAAGACCTTCACACAATGCCAGCCGAAGGTGTATACTAGAAACACCAAATAAGAGTCCTCAAGACCAACCGCCTATGGTTGGCTTTCTCCACCGATGACCTCTGCACACACCTCAGACACAACTATGGGGAGGAGGTCATCAGAGACTTCAATTATAACCGTACTAAACAATGGGCAGTAATTACATTGTCCGATAAACAAAATAAAACACTGCTGCTAGACCAAGGCATCAAGGTCTGCGGCACACTAACACATCCGCATAACATCGAGCCACAGCTTAACATAAAACTCATACAGTGCCACCAGCGTTACAAAACCGGTCACGAAACACGTAACTGCCAAGCAGACCTGGTCTGCTCAAGGTGTAGAGTAGTGGGCCACCACTACACCACCTGCACAGTCACCTCACCCCTCTTCACAAACTGCGGCGGCGACCATGTCGCCGTCAATTTAAAATGCCCTTACCTAAGTAAGTCCCGCTCTGACGTCATAGTGGCAATACGGCGTCCACAACCCACCAACTCAACCATACACTCCGCCCCCGCCCTTCCTCTCATCACAAGAACATTCTCTGCTGCTGCTGGCGCAATGCTGTCCACACCACTCCCTGTCCTACCCCAGTAGCAACCCAGACTTGCCCACATGTTTCGACACCCACCCTTACCCAAACACCCTACACCCAGAGACTTCCACTACTCTAGAGGCCCATCCCTACCACAGACCACACACCCAAAGCTACACCTGGCCGCCACTCTCGCCACTGCACCCTACTTACTTGCCCCTTTGCCCGCTGCTCCCACCTCTCTTCCTATCACCTCCTCTCCTGCCTCCAAAGCTACCACTCCTTCCTCCTCTATACCTAAACTCCCCCCTACCACCAGCACTCCTCCTTCAGCAGCCTCACCCCCCCCTATTGCCACCAACCCCCCTCCTACCACCACCACCCCTATCACAGCCTCCAACCCCACTGACACTGATACCACAACCACCACCTCCTCAATCTCCCCCAACCCCAAGCCCACCACACCCCCTACAACACTCCGCATTAAACAAAAAAACTCCACCACTACCCCCCATCCCCGCCACACACAACCACGCGTAAAGCCGACCGACCCCCTCCCTGCTGTTCCTTCCTCTCCTACTTCTACCCCTAATTTTTCGCCGTCCCAACCTCCTCTCTCTCCCGACACTCCCCTCTCATAATCTGCACCTCCCCTACTATCTCTAGCCCCCCTCTACTAACTCTAATCCCTCCTCCTCTGCTCCTAACTCCCACCATCTACTAGCTCTACTCCTTCCTTCTCCTTCTACAACCACCACCCATTCTCCCACTATTTCTAACCCTGCTTCCACAGTACACACTATTCCCTCTACCATGACCTGACCATCCAATAACACCACTGACAACCTCTCCACTCCCATGAAACCACAGTAAACACGCGTGAAGGTATTCCCTCCCCACGCCTCCTGGAAAATAATCAAGGAGAAGGGAGCGGTCCCGGCTAAATCAGCATCACCACGCGCACTCCACCCACGTCAATAGGTCGGATAAACACAATACAACTAAACGTACGCAGTTGGCACGGTGTTCGCCATAATGTTGCCAACTGGGTCCTAAATAACCAAAGACCTGACATAATACTCTTTAACTCGATGAGTCTACACCCTCCCAACAGCAGACTCCGCATTGCAGGCTACCACACATATCTAACTCCACAAGCGCTGCACCTAGGCTTAGCGATCCTAATAAAGCGCTCTATACACCACTCCCTCATTCAAACACACCATGACTCCTTCCTAGCCTGCAAGGTACAGACAAGCTCCGGTCCCATCCTAGTAGCCACGTACTACAGACCACCACGCCTACAATTAAATATAGAAGTCCCACTCCGGGCTCTATCAAACCACAATATACCTATCTTCTTTGCAGGGGACTTCAACGTTTTCCACTCAATACTCCTTTCTAACACCACGAATAAAGCAAGAAGGTACCTGGCCGGTGCCCTGCCGCGTTATCGCTGCGAGCACATCGGCCCGGCCTTCCTCACATTCTTCGGTCCTCGAGGTGGAACCACGTTTCCGGACGGGGTCTTCCGCAACGACCACGTTACACGCTTCTACACTCACATCTCACCGGGTCCTCACATACTCTCTGACCACATACCAATATGCCTTATCATGTCCACATCTCCCATACTCATACCCACACCACCTCTCTTCGACTATAAAAACACGAACTGGGAAGAGTTCAAGAGACACATAACATAAAACGCCACAAAACCTCGATTTGGACTACACCAATCCAGATCTGTTAGACGACCATTCGTGCTCAATCTCAAACACCATAACCGTAGCACGCGACCTACACACACCACACAAAACCTACACATGTATAAAACATTTCACATATTCCATACACACTCAGAGACTCATCACACAGTACAACAATCACTACACTAGAGGCTCACGACAACACAACATCACTCACCTAAGTTCCCGCATTCTACAGTGCATGCAACTAGATAGGAACCGACAGTGGCGAGAGGTCGCCCGCATCGCTGACGACACTCGTTGCACTGATCCCTCCTCTTCTGGCAGCGCGTACAAAGGATGATAGGCACCGATCCACCCAAACCCATCACCGTCCAAGTAAATAACCAAACACTCACAGACACCTATGTCATCCTTGACGCATTTAGGTCCCACTGGGTCACAGTAAACACATACAACCCACTTAAACCAGGCGCGCAAGAGCACTTCCAGGAATTCCAGGAGTGGTATCGAGCCCACGCTCACGAGCTAAAGCCCGCCCCCCTGATACGAATGAAGCTGCTCGGCTACACATCTAGACTGATCACTCCCATCACCTCCGAGGAAACAAAACACTACATTAAAACAACACCAAAACGCGCACCCGGCCCCTCCACACTACCAGCCGCATTGATACACAACCTCCCCGCAAACATATACACTACACTTACACACCTATTCAACGCCTCACTAGCCTCAAGCCACTTCCCCAAAATATTCAAAGTCTCTCACAACATACTTCTACACAAAATGAGCAAAGACACCAAACACCCAAACAATTACAGGCTTATTGCTCTATTAGAGCACCTAGGCAAAATACTAGAACGTATGATCAACTGCCGCCTACGGGACTACCTGGAAGAGAGGAAGTGGTTCTCCCCCCCTCAACATGGGTTCAGGAGGGGCCGGTTCACGCAGGCGGCTGTGACCATCGTTCATAACAGAATACAAAAAAAAGCCAGGTACGACAAAAGACACTTTCCATCAGCAAGGACGTAGAGAAGGCCTTTCATAAGGTGTGGCACGAAGGACTCCGTTGGAAACTCGCCAACAATACGGAATTACCTCTCTGCACCAGAAGGCTCCTCTCGCATTACCTCACTGAACGGAATTACACATAAAATACAACAATACCCTCTCACAACCGTTCACACCATGCTCAGGCGTTCCCCAAGGAAGCGTACTGGCACCCACACTTTACATAATGTACACAAACGACACCCCACTCCCACGCAAAAACTGCTGTCACACATACACAGTGTCTTACGCCGATGACCAGACCATTCTCGTCAGCAGCCGCGGACCAGACGAGATCCCACACCACTCACAAATAATACTAGACGTAAAGACAGTATACGAAGATAAATGGCTGATTGACACGAATCCTCAGAAGACACAGATGACTCTTTTTGGCGCAAGAGATCACTTCTTGCATAACCTACAAAATTTCTCACACACACCATACAGGAACTAGCTAAACCCAACAAGGCTCGACTACAAACAAGAGACAAAAATCCTAGTGGTAACTTTTGACAAGTCCCTTAGGTTCAATATACACCAGCAAATAATACAAGCAAGAGCCGCACGCACAAACAAAATGCAGCGCAGGTTCCACCCTGCAGGCAAGAAACTACAGTTACACATATATCAATCACCCGTGCGACCTCTTCTCACGTACGCCCCAGTGCCACTCGTAGCTGCGACTGTCACGTGGCAGGAGAAGGCTCAGCGCATTCAGAACTCTGCTCTGAAGCGTGCTTGCCGCTCTTTCTTGTACGCGAGAATGTCCACACTTCACGACAACAACAAATTGGCACCCCCTCAACACATACGCTCACACTAGACTCACAAAACAACTCGGGAAACTCGCCAGAGACCCCATATACACCGCACTACACGCAAGACGGGATGTTGCGATGGCACTGCGATACCCCGCAGCCCCTGACCACCCGAAACCCATGCCGTTATGCGCATAACTTAAGAGCATCATGAATAAAGCGTTTCCGACTAAGCAGACACGATCTTCTTCCTGACCACCCCCCAACCGTCGTCTAATCACGGACACCCCAAAACCCACCCAATTACACCACGCATCGGTGTCTAGCCACCGACCCATCGACTCTTCATATTCCCTTTCAAGTTATTTCCGTACCCTTTTCCTTTACGACTACCTGATCGCCTGTGTTACACAATAATCCCTCTCTGTTCTTTCTATACACATCATTCATTCAGGAATAATTCCATTTCTGTTCATTCCCTGAAAATGACCTAACATGGTCAAAACATGTTTAGAAATAAAGAATGTCATTCGAGGATGTTTCACTCGCCTGTTAAAAAACTTGTAAGAAATATTAAGAAACTACAAGTTACAAATAATAACGCTGCCACAGCTGTGGCCTTCAATAGAACCTGCATACAACATGGCCCTTTACCTAATTACATACAAACACACACACACACACACACACACATATATATATATATATATATATATATATATATATATATATATATATATATATATATATATATATCCACTAAATATAATTTAAAAAGGGGACTTTTTTGAGCATTTGAATAATATTTTCATCTTAGTTTGGTTATGACTTATGTTTTTTTATCGAAGTTATTTCTAATAATTCTTTTATATTATCAAAAAACAAAATGATGAAGTTCAGAAATAAATATAAGTATCGAAATTTTGTGAATTTTTTAAATCCCAAAGAATTACAAATGGTGAAGTTCAGAAAATTTATTTTATATATCTTCTTCTCTAACTATATTTTAGCAACGTGATATTTTGAAAGGGAGAAAATTTAGTTTAGAGTTCTTTTTTAAAATTATTATAATTGGCAAAGTTCCGAAAATTTATAAAAATTTAACCATAGCTGCTTTTTTGGAGATTTTGAATCTTAATCTTAGTATTGAAGTGCAAGCTCCCCCCGTTGGGGGGACTGGCGAAGCCATTGCCTGGTATATATATATATATATATATATATATATATATATATATATATATATATATATATATATATATATATATATATATATATATCATGAACTATCAAGCTTCTTCCAAATCGGAGTTTCAATAGGAAGGTGAAAACCAAGCACGCTATTGATAAAAGCATCTTTATTTGTCTGGGTTTGAACGTTTCGAGGTTCTAGCATTATCATCGGCACTAGGAAACTAAGATATTAAAGGTTAAAATTTCTAGTTTTCATAAAATACTAAAATTGAATAGTGCAACTTAGGATAAGCTGCTTAATACAAGAATAAAAATTTCAATAATTCATGACACAATATAAAGATTGGATTCAGTTTGATTTATATTTAAACCAGGAAATGACTTAGCAGCTGGCGCTTCGCTACTAAGAGTAATCTGATCGAGTTATTTCTCGCGTTGAACTTCAGTTGTAAATCAATAAAAAATAACCTCGAAAGAAGTGAGAGAATGCACATAAATAATTAAAAGAGGGACGGAAAGAATAATGGTCCTATTATAACGTTCACGAAAGCCATTGCCATATAAAAAGTCATATTATTATTGCAAGTTTTCAGAAAGACAGAACTCCATATGCTGATGCCTCTAATTGCAGCCATGATACAACGAAACCAAACAGCGACCATCCCCACGACACAATTCAGAAATCAGAAATAATCCGCGATCTCTGCAACCACGAAAACCCCTGCACGAATTCTGAAGTCGAGAGAACTCAGTCTATAATTACGGAAAAGCTTCAGACAAAATGGTGGAAGGAGAGGAAAGCTACTACATCCATGCGTGTTACGATTAGATGCTTTATTGATGGCAGACAAAAAGTGCAGAAAGGTATAAAGAAAAGGGAAATGGTTTTGAATCATCTATACTCTAATGAGGGGAAATCACAAAATTCCAAAAGTCTCACCCTTAAATCAATTAGGTAACGAAATAGGGGAACGTTATTTTATCACCCGTTTAATGGATTCACTTGCGACTATACAAAACACAATTAAGACATGAGTTCGAACTCCTGCCAAATGCTTGTGGCGTTCTTATTGATTTAAAGACAGTTACTTTTTCGTCCTCCGACCTTATTTCTCGAAATCGGCAGGCGATTTCTTCCACTATCCGAATTCTTGCCTTATCCGACCTTATTTCTTTGTGCCACCTGGCGATTTATTTCATTATTCGATTTCTAAAATTGTCCGACTACTTTTCCAGGCACCACGTGTTTTTTTTCTTTCACTCTAAAATTTCTTTCATTATTTGATATTATTTCTCGGCACTACCCAATTGTTTTCCTAATGAGAGTTATTTCATAAGTCGATTTCATTTTTCTGTACCACTTGTTGGGTTTTTCATTATCCGAATTAATTTCGTAGTACGAAATTGCGGGTTTATCACAATCCAAATCCTTTCATTCTCTAACTTCATGACTGGCTACTAAATGGTGATTTCTTTCATTATCCCACTTCATTTCTCGGCTCTACCAATTGATCTGTTTCATTATCCGACCTAATTTGAGACATAACCCTGTGATTTCTTTGATTATCCGACATCATTTATGGGTACAACCTGGTGATATCTTTAATTATCCGATTTATTTCATTAACTGACTTCATTTCAGGAGACTACCTGTCGAATTATTTAACTATCCAATTTCATTTATTACGACTTTCTTCTGGCATCACCTGACAATTTATTTCACTATCCAATTTCTTTCATTATCCAGCTTCATTATTTGGCACTAGGTGGTGATTTGCTTCTTTATTCGTGTTCATTTCTAGCCACCACCAGTCGATTTTCCTTTCAATATTAAATTTCATTATTATTCGACTTCATATCTGGCTAACAACTTGCGATTTCTTTCACTACCCGATTTCATCCATCATCTTACCTAATTATATCACCTTATTTGTGACAACTCCTGGCTATCTCATCCATTAACTGATTTTATCTCTGGAACCACCTGGTGTTTTATTTCATTATTTGACTTCATTTCAAAGCACAATCTTTTAATTTATTTCACTAGTGGATTTCTTTGATTATCCGAATTCATTTATATATGCTATGAGAACATATCTTTCATCATCTGAATTCATTTATGGGCACCGCCTAGTTATTCCTTTCACTATCAGAATTCTTTCATTAACCTACTTTATTTCTAAGTACTAAATTTAGATTTCTTTTAATAAACGATCTATTATATTATACACCTTTATTTCTGGGCACCGCATGGCAATTTATTTCATTAGCCAACCTTATTTGGGTACACAACCTAGCGATTTTATTCAGTGTCCACGTTCATTTCTGGATCCAATGGATGATTCCTTTCATTATTCGACTTCATTTCTGTGCACAATCTGGCAATTTATTCCACTATCCGATTTCTTTCCAAATCTGACTTCATTTCTAAGTACTAACCTGGGGTTTTCACTAACCAATTTATTTTATTATCTGACGACTTTATTTTTGAACACCATGTGGCAATTCATTTCATTATCCGACCTTATTTTGGAAAACAGCCAGTCCATTTCATCATTTATCCAACATCATATCTGGAACCACTATATAATTTATTTTAGCATTAAACTTCATTTCTTGTCCCAACCTGGCAATTGTTTTGACCATCCAATTCTGTAATTTATTCACCATCATTTCTCGGCACAATTGGTGAATTCTTTTATTATCCTGCTTCGTTTGTCGGATGGATATGAAAATTTATTTCCATATCCAGCTTTATTATTAGGCTCACTGGGCGATTTCTTTCCCTAGTCGATTTTTTTCATTAATTCGACGTTATTTTTTGGTTCCAACTGGCGATTTCTTTCAAATATTCGATTTTTTTCATTATCACACTTCATTTCTGGCAACTACCTGGTGATTTATGATTATAATTATTCAATCTTATTTGGAGGCACCACCTTTCGATTTTTTTTGTTGTCGTACTTCATTTCTGGGCACAACCTAGGCAACATCTTTAACTATCCAATTTCTTTCTTAATCTGACTCAAATTCTCGCAACACCTGGCAATCTTTTCCCCTATCTGATTTTTTTCATTATCTGCCTTGATTTGGGGGCACTGCGTGGTGATTTATTTTTTTAGCCGACTTAATTTCTACCAAGCACATTGCGATTTCTTACACTAGGCATTTATTGTATTATTATTCGACTTGATTTTCGGCTAATAATTTACAATTTCTTTTTATCCCATTTCTTTCAGTATCTGACTTCATTTCTGATACCACCTGGCGATTTCTTTCATTATCCGACCGTATCAACGAATATAACATGGCGATTTTATCCATTATCCGAGCTCATTTCTGTAACACCTTTGTGATTTCATCTATTATTGATTTCATTTTATAAGAAGCATAGCTAACCAAAGAAATTATTGATAATTCCCGTTTTCTGTTAAAAACAGCGAGACATCAACGTGGTAGGTTACTGTTTCGAATGGATCTTTTTAGATCCGTTAGAGACAGATTGCTAAAACTTGATTTTCCCTGATGGTGACTAGGGAGCCCCCCAGGGTGTTATAAGAAGCGAGCGGTGTCATTTGTTGCTTTCCACTAATCGCACGATTATGGGAGTGTTTGAGAGAACGGCAGCTGGTTGAGAGGTTCAAGGAGATGATATTGTGTATGATAATGGTGCTAGGAGGGAGTTTGTGAGGTGATTTGGATTTTCTTCCTATGTGGATTTAGTTTAGTCAGGCGACTAAACTAAATCCATATAGTATCTAATATTTATGAAGGGTCGCCGACACCGAAAAGGGGGCAAGTAGTTTTGTGTGGTATAGAGCATGGAAGGGAAGAATAGAAAGGTACCTGTTGTAGCATTGGAGACCACACATACTACTTTTGGAAAAATGGTTGAAGTTTGTAATGTTGTGAAGAATATCATTAGGTATAAGAAATTTGTCACGCAAAGGCCAAATAATTTATTCAAGGTCAGAGCTATTTACCACATATACGACCTTTTGGTGTCATCATTCATAATAATTTTGAGTCCATATTTAGACATAACGACTCTCATTTGGTTGTCACGATGTTCGCATTTTCTGCATCGTCAGGAGGTTTCTTATCAATAGATTGTACTCACATGGAGTACAATACATCAAGTACATCTCTTTTCTTTATGCTACTCGATAACCAATGGCAACAAATAGCATGCCAATCTTTCATTATCCGCCAGAGCCGTACTTTTCTTCCTGCCATTGGTAAATACTGAGTCAGTGAATTCTTTTAAATAAGCGTTTCCATAATATTCATTATTTTCAGGGTATAATTAAAATGAGGAATAATCTTACTAACAAGAATTTTATCTTTCTCATTTACACCATTAGCCCGAATTGCAGATTTCTTTTATCGATAGTCAAATGACCCCAAGAACTTTCCGTTTAATCATTGCTGTAGTGTAATGTTAGGAAGAGATATATCAAAATATAGCGAGATTCGTGTAGAGATTTAGTGGTCATTTTCTGGATATATTTATACCGAACGATAGATTTGAGAGGGATTTTTTAAATGCTCTGGAAATGCGATTGGAAATGATGATAAAGCGTTATCTCTTTGATATCAGCATATTTTTTCATAGATTGAGAAGGACTGGACTCTTTAGCAGGATTTATTATTTACAGGTAACTATTAGGTATTAGAAATGGAGGAAATTTATTAAGAAAGACGATAATAGACAAAAAAAAACTAAAGTAATTCTTATGTAATCATTTTTAAAAGTAAATAAAAAACAATAGAGAGTAAACAAAAAAAGAATAATCTCTTAAGTATGAAAGATTTGAGTTACGGTAAATATTGAAAATTCTAAGCCCTAATTTTTGAAATCCCCTCCCCCTCCCTTCAAGTGGGTCACGAAAATTAAAAAATTCCAAAACGCCACAATAAATAGGTCAATAAAATTTTCAAAAGCATACATCACGCATGGCCTATTTGCAGATCTCTTGATCTTCATAGGTCCATCAGCGTCGTGCTAATTATATATTCCTTAAAATTCAAATTAGACACTATAGACACCTATTCCGCAATGGAGCGTTAGCGGCAGTTGACATCTGGACCAGATAAATGGAGTGGGGGCTATATATCTTCCACACAACTCATCGTCCCCTTTTCATGCCATCTTTCTTTACCAATCACTCGTTACAAACATTTTGCAGGAGATTCCCTCGTTATTCGGTTTATTAATTTATATAAAATGTCTAAATTTAAGTAAGGCAACATGTATAACAATTTGGGGGGTAGAAGAGAAATGGGGAGTCTAATTTTCCCCATAAGTATAACTTATTACATCAACCTTGTTTTTATTTAATTAAAACTAAGAAAAGAAAATAAAAGAAGACATCTTCGCCATACAGTTTGTGAAGGAATTTGGGGTAAAGAAAATGGTGAAAATGCAATAGAAACAGTATGGAAGGTAAATCACCCCTTTAGTGTGAGGAATAGAGAGGGTAGTCTGAACCCGGAGGGTCCATTATTCTCCTAAATTTGCTTGACCTTCACAATCAAAGTAGATTTTCCTCCAAAATTCACTCCTGCTCGATCAGATTAGACACTGGGGCGACCTAACCTATGTAAATGGTATAGACCAATTGACCTTTTTTTTATTATATTGATATTAATACAATTATTATTTTTATATTCATTATTAATATTTCATTATTATTATTAAAAGTCAATATTAACTTTGATATTTTTTTCTGTTGAACTTCCAGTTTTTCTCATTATGTTTTTATAAAGAATGAACAGAAGACTTTAATTTCGGACGTTGTCTTTAATCTAAGCTTTCGTCATCCTCCCCTTATGAGATCGTCAGAGAATTCGATGTTATGACGTTCCACTCGTCAGTAGAAATACCCAGTTTAAAGGGGGGGGGCATGGGGAAAGGTTGTAGGATGAGGGGATTAGTCATTGGTCGGTCTTGACATTAAGCTATCAGATTTGTGGTAATCTACGATTTTTGAAGTACCTAATATAGTAATCTGTACAGGATTGTCCACTACATAATATTGATACTTCACATTTTCGTAGGTGAAGCAGTGGGTGTTATTTAATTTAAATGTCTAAAAAAGAAATAGAGTATTTTAAATTTATTATCCATAGTGAACTTAATATTAGGCTGAAGGCCCATTGAAGGGTATTAAAAATTGAAAAAACTTGAGGTCTGCTTTTCAGATTTAACGAGGGAAAGTGAATTATCAGGAAAATGCATATAAAAAGCTATCTAAAAGAAGAGGGGCACTACGCAAAAAGCCTATCATCAAGAGATACCATAAATAGTTGGTCGCAAGGGACTCCCCATTGAAACCACACCAACTTGATGAAAGGTGGAGCCATTGAAATTAAATATATTTTTTTTAGAGTCAAGAGCAATTTCTGTGAAAATTGTTGGCGATTGAATCCATGAACTATCGCGGAATTATGAGCAAGAGGGAAAAGCTTTGTCTAGAATCATACTGAGGACCTGAGGAAACATTTATATAAAGCGACGTTACGTCATAACTCACTATTTAGCTATTCC
Source organism: Ceratothoa steindachneri (assembly GCA_963969495.1). Lineage (NCBI taxonomy): Eukaryota > Metazoa > Arthropoda > Malacostraca > Isopoda > Cymothoidae > Ceratothoa > Ceratothoa steindachneri. The sequence continues at coordinate 195,983,408 of OZ018322.1, forward strand.
TATCAAGCCGAAAGAGGTCAAGTTAAATATTCATAGCTATTTTTTACCGTGTGTTGGTTATATTTAAACTGTGATATTCTTATTAATAAACATTTAGCTTTTACGGATCGAAAATTTAAGATGAATAGTTTGTACGTCTTGATACGAAAAGGTGTTTGGTTTTGTTCTTCTTACATTTTAATGCACCTGAAATTTGATTTTCTGAGAAAAGTTTTTTTTATTAATTCTCTCCACCTGATTTGGAAATTAAACGATGTGTAGCCGAATATTAAATGTTTCAGCTAAAAATTGCACCGATCACTGTCTCTAATAATTTCCGTTATTTTCTTTTTCCTGATCTTGATCCTGTAAACTATGAAGCGCCAAGACGGTACCGCAGGATTCTTCGAAGTTTTTTCCGCAAGATTCATTTTCGAATGATCTTCATAAACAAATATTCTTGCCCTGGACTTTCTCAGAGATCATACATAGGAAGTACATTCAACTTACACTCGATGGTATGTGCACCCCTAGGTGTTGGTTGAAGAAGGGTGAAATATCGCTATATGAAGGAAGTCTCGCTCATCAAAAAACACCCTATTAGAATCGATACTAATAGGAGAAATTCCCAATTTTAATCCTTCGGATAGTCAATTTAAATGTAGCTCCTATTCCATGAACCTGATTGTTAAGGATCTTAGAACCACACCTTATTAATGACTCTTTTTCTCCGTAGGGAGGGGGGGTCGCTTGCTGGGATTTTGAGATATTTAGCAACTTCTGTTGTTCATTCCATTATCATTATACGACTGAAGAAGGTATGGTAAACTTCATACCGAAACTAGTCTCGTAAATGCATTATATGCTCCTATACACTGGGTTGCCAGATGGGCTCTCTATAAAAAAAAATCCTATACAGTGGTTTCACCATCACATACCATAACTCATTAAGTTTGTTCATATATATATATATATATATATATATATATATATATATATATATATATATATATATATATATATATATATATATTATATAAAGAGAGAGATAGAAATAGATATTTTGCGAAATATTTTTCTTGCTTAGAAAATGAAATTTCTTCCAAATCACTATTAATGGAATGTAGAAGCATCACCCTTTTACCTCCTGCAAAGTTCAAGGTCTTTGTCAGTCTGAATTGAGACTCAGCTCAGGCCTCTATCAACGAGTGATTTACAAATGAAAAATACATTGGGTGAGTTGGTTCTTACAAGAAATTTCCTTAATTGCGTCCCCCTCTTCGAGGTAGCTGTCAATAATGGCGTCAGCAATATTTTGGGGCTTTCTTGACCCTACATCTCTAGAGATTTTCCATCACACGATAATATTAGTTATAAAATTTAAAATCTTCTGAAAATGCGGTAAAAAAAAAAACGAATATAAACTGCACGCCTGGAAAGTCGCGCATTCGAAAGTTTTGTTTCTGGAAATGCAATGCCCAATGGGCGTTAATGTATGACAACCCCACTTTGTGGGAAAACGGTTGGTCATGAACAATATATATATATATATATATATATATATATATATATATATATATATATATATATAATGGGTAAGTGAAAAGTATCCCCGCTTTCGGTTTTCACGGCTGTCAGCTTCTCTCTGAGAACTATTTTGTTAATATTTCTCTTGCAAATTGTTAATTTTATTAGATAATTTCTTTGAGTTTGCAAGTTATTATTGCTGAGAGTTTGTAAAGTTACTCAATCTTCACCAAATTGGCATCAACGTAAAGCCAACCATGAAACATTTCTTTATATGTAATGGGAACCAATCGATGACAGCACGCCCTTTAGCGCAAGAATTCGACACTAACCCCCAACCCAGATAATAAACATACTATTGATTGTCGATAAATTTGAAGCAACAGGATCGGTCACCAATGCGAATAAATTCGATTGAACTCTCTTCATCATCTACAACTGAATGGTTTACCTGCATAAAAAGGAAAGAGAAAAGGATGTATGCTAATTCAGTAAAGACAGAAGTGTGAGTCAGCCAAGAAAATGATGAATTAACTTTGTGAAAGAATGTGTAGGAGATAGGTTCATCACCTGAACAAGGGATATATTTGTATATGAAGAGATTATTTAGTGTTAAATATTTGTAAAAGTGTGTTTTTGGAGCCCATGCATGGGAACCCGGCTATAAAGAGATGCGGAACAATGGTTCTCATAACCACTGAAGTACATGAGTGGTAGATAAATATCACGAGAGGTAGGAGGTAGCGAGTAGCAAGAGATTGACGGTCGGAAAAGAAAGAAGCATTGAAACGGTGAGCATATTTATACTACTGCTTTCACCTAACTGAGATGAGTGGAAGGAGGCTCATCAACTCGGAAACCCCTTAGCCTAAAAGAATCGGTTCACATTGAGCTAAACGGCTCGCTTCATACTCGCCATGATCAAAACCATACTGGTAGAAATTATTTTAAAACCATTTGCATTTCGTGTTACGTAGAACCACTACCTAGGTAAAAGAAGACAATATTTCCTGAATCCTTCATAATGGTTCTATGTAATCTCTATCAGCGGCTTAAATCAGAATATTTAGTCAGAAGCTCATGCAATTGGGAGTCTTTGTCCTATAGGAGACGTTCGGAACATACATGAATACGGGGCAAGAAATCTCACGAATTGTCAATAAAAATCAAAAGCAATGAAAGGCACTAAAATATCAAAAGAATGCGTGAATCAATTATTTATAAAATAAGACTACTCTAGTTATAAAATATAGTCTTGAAGACTAGTTTCGAATGCGTTGCATTACTTATTGATTAAATGAAAAAAACTACCTAAAAGGCTATTATCTCTCCTTCAAACTACACCTATAAGGTTACATTTCCAACAAATTATACCTAAAAGGCTACATTTCCCTCAAACTATATTCAAAAGCTACATATCCCTCATAATGTACCTAAAAGGCTCTCGTATTTCCCTCAAACAAGACCTAAAAATCTATCCTTATCTCAAACTAGACCTGAAAGGCTCTATTTTCCTCAAAATAGAACTAAAAACTATATTTCCCTCGTACTAGACCTTAAATGCTATAATACTTATCTCATACTAGAACTAAAAGGCTCTATTTACTTCAAACTAGACCTAAAAGGTTATACTTTCCTCAAACTATCCCAAAGGAGAGTAATTTTCCCTCATTACACGACATCCCTCTAAACCCCCTTTTTAGTACTATACTCGTATTTCCGTAACTTTTATTCTGAGAGGGTACTTAATAGTGACCTAAATAAAGGCACTATTGGTTTCTCGTTCACGCAAACCAGCGACCACCGAGCAACCAACTTGCCTTCAGATCCAAGGTTCTTTTAGCTCCTTATATTCGTGTGACCAACGAGTGGGACCGCAAGTGATAAAATTAGTTTTCTCCATATTTTTAGATATATATTGATGTATATTCATTCAATAGACTACTTTTCACCTAAAGCACCTACTATTAGGTTATTATTTATATAAAACTCTTCATCTACACGCTATAAAGAAGAAAATAATTAATAACCTTTTGATGAGATTCAGCTCTTTCATAGTACTTTTCGGATTTGGTAAACTTGAAGTCATCTCTCGTCTCAATTAGTTCCATAGACGCCATCCCGTAAGTATTTGGGTATTTTTTCCACAAGAGCCCCTCAGGACTCTCCTACTCTGGAAAGAGAGTCATTCAGGCAGATAATTATAAATCCCACTGGATTCTGGAAGTGATTTGGAATGGCTCGGAAAGTCTCCTCTCGTCCACCCTTTGCAACAGCTCAAGTTCTACTAAATTCCATTCTGTGAGGCCGCTTAAACAGGAGAAAGGTCGCGCCGGTACCTTTGTTTTGTTTCCATAAATAATGGATAAGCCACTTAAGGTGGGCATGCAACTGCATTGATTCCACGTTTCTTAGCCCATCATTACCTCACCCACTTATTACAATTACATAATAAGCAGACAACCGTGCAATCGTTTCCTAAGAGTTTCTTTATCTAATTAATACAGTAAGCAAACGTCTCCTTAACCTTACGATTTTCCAACTCTCACAAACATTGTAACACCTACCAACAGTAGTCAACCAAGATCTAATTCACCAACACCATTCCTAACAACTTCATTCTAAAATGACACACAATCTACTGTGATTATGTAGAGCATGGGTCACATACATTCTGATGGCGCCTTCTCAGTGGTGTATAAGCGAATTAAGTTGACCTAAATACAGAAAACGAGAACGTTACTATGAGACAAAACCTAAACAAGTGCATTTCACCTTCACCTTCGCTTCCAAGTCGCCCTGACTACCAACACACCGCCTCACTTCCAACTGAATCAGACAGGACGTGAAATCAATCCACAATCGATTTGAAATTAAAGGTCGGCCTCGAGTCTTCCAGCTTTCTTTTCTACTAAAGTCTTAAGTGGGATTACATATTTCGGCACCTTTGAGTCCCAGTGCTTGTTCATACGCGTCAAACATTTAGCGTTGACCAAGTTTCCTGGAGCAATTCTAATCAATCTTCAACTTCACTCAGTTCCCACTCAGCAATGCCACCTACCCCCCTTTTGAACAAGTTCAGAAAAGTTGCGGCCCCTATTTTTACTTAACAACTTAAGAATCTCCTATTTTGAGTACTCGAGTTAAGTACATTCCACATTTTCACTTACCTTAACGTCACCACTTTCTAAAATATCTTCACGAAACATTATTAATGACGTCCTAAATTGGTTTTCGGCTTAAATTATATCTTAAAATTAAAATCATTTTACTTATATATTTATCAACTTCCAGTTTTGTATTTCTACAATTGCCATACTCCCACTCGTAAAAATCAATTATCCCTTTTATTCTCATATGTTCAAAGCTTCCATTTCTCAGGTTTGAGTTTCTGCTTAAAACGCCCTTTTTCACAGGGTTTCCATAGCACTCAAGATCACCGTATTTTTTTCCGCGATCCAGAGTCGTAGGTTCCGATTGAAGGAACAACAATCCCTCCTCGGTTCAGCTCACTTGGTTCTAAGCATGTGATAATGTAACAAAAAGGATTCAACAGCCATACCACTTTTAACTGTCTATCCTAATAAGCGGAAACATTTCAAAGCCTAGTTTGGACTCTGAGACAGGTCTAGGACACCTGACCAAGGATAACTTTCCCGTCCTAACTCACCACCGCCACGTTGCCTCATCCGGCTACACCGGTGGGGATAGTAACTTAACCTATATATGTTTAAGAGAAGAAAAGGAATAAATTCCTCCAGTTCTCTACGACAAGTTGACCAAAGTAACTTGGGCGGCAGCGAGTTGGTCGATGCGAGTTGACCCCTCTTCACTTGAAGGTCCATTAATAGACCGACAGACCCAAGACCTTAATTCTTAACTCCTAGGAACTACTAAAACTTTAAAGAGATCATTTCTCCTTCCTAACCCGCAAGGGGATGTCATCTGCAGCATATGTAGTCAACGTGCTCCTGTTAATATCTAAAGGATTATTTGTCCCCCGTCACATTGACTACAGGAGAATCTTAAGCTATATACGAGGGGTGGTCAATGAGTTTTTCAATTCGGATATAAGGAAACGAGATATGAGGAAAAGAGTTTTATTATTTTTCAATACAGCTACCCTCGATTTCAATGCACTTGCGCCACTTGTCCCTGAGGCTTCGAATTCCCGACAACCAGAAATCTCGCGACTGCTGTTCAATCCACTCCTGGACGGTGAGCTGGACATCTTCATCGTCCCCAAACCGGCGTCCACGCAGTGCAGCCTTGAGCTGGCGGAATAAAAAAATAGTCGCTAGGGTCCACATCTGGACTGTAGAGGGGATGGTTGAGCTCCTTGAATCTGCACTCGCGCAGGGCAGCTTGTGCAACTCTGGCCTTGTGGACTTTGACTACGTTGAAGTCGATCATGGGGCGTGAGGTTTCTAGGGACCCAACGGGCAGAGACCTTGGTCATGACCAAATTGTCGTGGATGATGTTTATAACACTTCCATGTGATATTCCAAGTTCTCGCTCGATTTCTTCGACCTTCAGCCCTCGATTTTCGAGGATCATCCTCTCCACACAGGCAAGATTGTCCTCGCTGGTCATGTTTGACGGGCGTCCTGGACGGGGGTCATCTTCAAGGGACTCACGACCATGGCGTAACTCCCTATTCCAGCAAGCAATGGTTGCATAGGAAGGGCCGGTGTCGGTGTACACTGCAACCATGCGTTCATGGATCTATTTTGCATTCTTGCCTTCCTTGGTCAAAAATTTGATCACTGTGCGGTACTCAACCTTCTCCATTGTTGAAAACTTTGGGACTGACGATCTGCGATCAGCTACTGCTTCTTAAATAGACGAGGCAGGAGCGTGCGGCTGCAGGTCCTGACTTGTCATAACTTGTCCTAACACCCCCATAAACAGCCATCCCCTTTTCTCTGTTTCACCCTACCGATTCGCAAAACTTATTGACCGCCCCTCGTATGTTCCACACATTTCATTTCTTCTATCTTCACCACTTTCTTTACAGATTTCTCCTCACACATTTTCTACAAGAGATCATCTCGTTGATTTTCGCTTTAAATTTAATTTGAAAATCTCCTTTCCACAATTTCTGAAACTGTTTGCTTTAATCTTCCGGATTAGATCCATATAGTGATGAGCACTCAAATGAACCGATGAAATCAAGGCGTAAGCAAAACAATTCCTTAGTGGCCCTCCTCTTAGACTTAAGATCTATTAAAATAGAACCAGATAACTGTGTTTAAATATAGTATCTTGGTTGGTTTTTTTATATAGAGACAAATTTCGAGAAGTTCTGGATCTCTTATCCGATTTAAGTTGCAGTTGCATGGAATAAATTGCCCATGAGAGATATAACTTTTTACTTATCCCTGTATTGCCTATATTCCTTTTTTATTTCCGCCGTATCTTCTTCAACTAAAGACTTAAATTTTTAATAATTGCCCCCTTTCTCAATTCTGACAATTTCCTAAAAAGGCCATTTTACATCAAAGTAAAAGTCCTGAAATTAAATCTGAAGAGAAATAATTTTTAATTTTCTTCTAAATATAGTATGTAGAGTTATTCCAGGTAAGGTTGGGAACCACTACACTGTACCTGCAGTTTGTTAGAATGGTGTTGCCCACAACCCTAAATTAAATGATTGACTATTTAAGAAAAAACAGTAATAATCCAAATAAGGAAGCGAAAATTTGACCTTGAAAGGTCAATAAATAATTGTTTAACAATATAATGATGGATATGGTATTCATGAAACAAATCTCTTGAAAAGGTTGACCTTGACATTGGAGTCAATTATACTTCTTCTCCAAGAGTTCAAGGTCAAGATTCGGGATAATCGCGCAGGTGAAAGTAATTGAGTTTGGAAGGGATGTTTGAGTTATTATTATTTATAAATAACTATTGATTTTATCAAGGCAAGACAAGATTTATGAAGTATAAGGTTAGAGAAAGTGAACATATACAGTAAAAGAGGAAACTAACTAGGGAAATTGATTACTTATTTCCCATTTAGTTGAATACTACTTTATTTTATTCTGTCAACGATTAAAATGAATTATTCTAATTAAATCACTTTTACCCCTCGCTTTTATTGCCGTGTATCTGAGTCAGGTAATATAATTTGTCCTTTCAAACTGAGCATCTTCCTAATGCTGAGGGAGAAAATAAAGCCTTAATCGATGCAATTATTTAAACTGTTTTGATCTCAGATTCTGATTCGCTAGTTGTGATTTATGATATGGGTGTAACAGGAGTTGGATTAAGTCAAAGTGGACTTAGTGTCTTAAGTCTAATCTGATTGTAAAGTCAGATTAAAATTCGGAATCTGTCCGTTGAATAAATCCTACTCTTTGAGAGACTGATAACTGTTCACTTTCTGTGCATTTCATGCAAGAGAATCTGCCTTCATTTTGGAGACCGAACCAGATCCTGAGAGGTACGCACCCTCACACACCTAAACACTACCAAGTGTTTCTTCCTTCAGACTTCTCGGGCAATTTATTTTCTACACATTTGACTTCGTTTTACTTCTTCGCATTCTTTACGAACCTCTCCTTACAAACTTTCTGGCTTTCGCTTATTAGTTTTCAGGAAAGAGTATACTATTCGTGGTGAATTCATTGGTTCGTTTCCGAATGATCGCTCATTCACTACTAATAGGATTCCTCATATTTTGAAAACATTATACTTCATGTTAACCTGATAGTTGGATATTTTTTGTGTTGCTCTTCAAGGTCACAAGCCTTCCCAAAACGCTTATCGACTGACTTAGGAAAAACTTGAAAGAAGAGGTGGTTCTTCAAGTTAAGCTTGATAGAAGAGATGGGTCTTCAAGTTACGTTTGAGAGAAAATGTGGTTTTTCAGTTCACGCTTGAGAGAAGAGGTGGATTTTTAATGTACGATTGAGAGAAGAAGTCTTTCCCCAAGGTACTGCCGCAGGAACCTCTGGCAACCCAATAATGTCTACACTTGGCAAACACACGCCAATTGTGGTATATTTATTATGGCAGTCTAGAGAGGTGGATTATTATCATTAACACAAATCGGCTCTACCACACAAGAAGTCTGTCTTAAAAGCCGAGTTGGTTGCAAAACACCAGTCGGTACGGAAGATAACACATCGTGCTGGGTTTAAAGATCTGATTGCGAATTTAATGACTCAGAAAGGGCCTTGAGTGCTCTGGGAGCATTAGAATCTCCACACCCCGTAATTTGCGGTATCCTTGACGCCACCTGTTGTCGCAAGCTAAGTGGATATCAAGATTATGTTCTGCTTGGTCCCTGGACATGAGGGAATTGTGGGGATTGAGCCTGCCGATGAGGGCGCCAAAGAGTTCACGAGGACTGGGCGACCAGACAAGCGTTTCGACCTCCCTTATATCGACTACATTACAAGAATCAGTGCTTGTAAGATAGAAGACGGCTGAGGGTAAATTAAAGTTGCGTGCCATTGCACTGCGACCCTTCCCATTGCTGCGACAATTTTAGATCGCTTTGTGTCGTCTTCGAATTGGGTACACTCGTGGGACGCTCCGCCATTTGATTATGGGCTGGTTTGCACATTACTGCGACTACTGCATTGCCCGCCTGACTGCTCGGCACAATTTTGTTTAATGACGCATTACGGGTTATCTTAAAGCATGTTACGTCCTCTTAAAGGGACGAGCAGGGTCGCTAACGCTTATCCTTTGTATTCGCCACGAGTTCCTTCAGATAGAATTGTGGACTAGACTTAAGGGAAGAGGACGACGACTCCAATCGTGTACGCAGGAGTACTCTACGAATTTTACACCCGTTTCTATCGAAAGAATCCACATTCCCTTGTCCGTATACCATTAAAATGATCTTGAATTATGGATCTGGCAATGCGAGGTCCTCTACAAGAACGAGAGATCTGTGAGCAATAAAGTGAATTACAGGCAAATACTTTCCTTTTAACCTCAGCCAGCACAGTAATCGTGTGTAACATTGTCCTATCAAATCCAGCTACTGAATGGTATGAGGCACTCGAGCGGACTTGATTGAGCACACAATTAACTTCACTCACCAGTCTAAAGTGACGGCAGAGACACTAGTTGCTTGCCGAGAGGAAACCAACGAATTTGCTGCTGCAATGAAGTCTCTCACTATTTTCTTGAATGCTTCCTTCAGTGATGACATCTCTATTGAGATCTTCTTGCGGCGCCTGCCAACACCAACGCAACAGGCTTTTTCACTATGCCTCTTACCATCCTTTGGAAGCAGGCTGCTAAAACGGGCGATACAATGCTTTAATTATCTCGTTTCGCAGTAGGTCCCGGCATTTCGGAGATGCCGGGAATTCCCCAAGGTAACACTCTCGTCGTCGTGCCACCAACCGCTCTCGATCTGCATCCTTTCCTCGTGAGGGGTGTGATGGACATTCATGATACCATCACATGTTTAATTGGAAGGCCCACAAGTGTGTTTCCCTAGTTATTATCAGAAACTTACACACCTCGCTTGGTCGGCGGCGGGGTGAGCGACTATAAAGAACACCAACTCTTACTAGTTGACCGAGTCATCTAGGCCTGATTTCTGGTGGTATCTGGGGTAGCGTTAGCATTGTGCCGTTGATTTTTAAATAAAAAATATACATTTCCACTCTTTTTAATTACAAACTACAAAAGGTTCTTCACTAAAAACTTACGGCGAAAAGAGACTAATTATCCTTAAGGTTACAACGCTCTATCACTTTGAATTTTATTGCGGTGAAGCTTTTTTATATATGATCATCGGAAACGACCTTTTAGCCCATTTTTAACTATTAGTATACCTTAATAGGCATAGTTTATAGACGCTAAAATGATTTTTACTCCACTGGGAAGCATGTCGCTTTTCTACATGTCCTGCATCACTTTCTTAGTGCAGTTGAACTTTTTAGTATCCACTTTCAGGAGATGAGTCAAAAATCATGCGGTTATTCACCACATTATTATCCATGGTCCTCCCATCCAGCTCTGATCTCGAAAGTTTCCACCGGACAAACTCGCCGTACGAAGCCCCGTAAATAGCATCGCATTGCGTTTGACTGGTCGCCATGATTCGGGGACAAGACGCCCCGTCACATCCCAGCTTAGCCTGTCTTTCCTCTTCCAATAACATCTGCTTTCTGTCTCTGTATTAAATCTCCTCATCTCCTTTACCGCAAGGGTTACCCTGTGTAGTTCGCTAACCATTGTACCCGGAGGGGTTGCACATCCTCCCGATTCGTGTGCCATTAACCAAGGTCCGGGTCACTCGTCCTTGATCCAGGCCTGAAAGAGCTGGTGAGTTCCCTTGGTCCCTGTATGCACCTAATCCACTACGACTGTATCTTTCTATAGACATTCATTGGCCCACCTCTTCCACTGCATAAGGATCCCTCTGGCGACTATTACTCTTTGTTTGGACAACGAACCAGATCTTCTACTCCCGGGATGTTTGATGTGTTAAACCTTGCATTTCAGAGGCCTGTGACCAAACTCGATCCCCCGCTCCGACCAGTCTACCACATCATCGGTATATTTTGGTTTGAGATTCACAACGAATGGTAGTGATAGTTTATAGTGTTTTTCCCAGCGGCATCTTGTGGGCACTTGTTTAGGGTCAAAGTAGGGCCGCTACGGGCAGGGATAGTAAATTTATAAATTACGGCTATGAGTGATTAGGTCCCTCTTAATTCCTCATTTAAGGGGACCACTTCAGGCTTACTCTTATGCGTGTCAATTTTTTTAAGAGTTGAATTTTCTATTAATTAGAACTTTTCAAGGACTATCTAATTTAATTTTTAAAATATATGACATCCCCCCCAAAAAATTCTACATCGATGGGGGAAGAAAAACCTCTAATCTTCAGGCATTACATGAACATAAGTCCCATATTTATGAACTGATCTTTATGAAATGAACGCTGTAAGTAAATTTAAACATTCCTGTACATCAGTGTGATGAGTCTTTTCAAAAATGTGATTAAAGTTTTCTTTAAGAAAGAATTAACTTCGAGTAGTCAAAGGTTTCTCAAATTCGTCACACAAATAATTTATTTTTTACGAGTCAATTTTGAAATAACACATCATAACGGTATGAAAATTTTTTAAAGTAATATTTTAACCTTTATTTAGTTAAAATCGACCAATAAATAACAGAGTTATTATGATTTTTGTTAATGTTTTGTTTTTTCGAGAAAATGGGCTCCAAAGTTCGGCGAGTTTTTTTTATGTTTTTAACAGATCGTAGGAAGCGTGCAATGCCCAAGATACTTTATGTACTATGTACAGAGGATATATATATATATATATATATATATATATATATATATATATATATATATATATATATATATATGGAGCTCGTCCGTGAAGCCTGCATTTAATATTGAGGATAAATCCCAGAGCCACCAGAAACGGATGCAACATCTTTTAATTTCCTACAACGTTTCGAAAACTACAAGTTTTCATCTTCAGGCTAGAATAAGTTTACTAAAGTTAAAACATATGAAGAAAACATGAAAAGGCCAACAAAACATTAAATTATTTTAAAAGGTGACCAATCATAAAATATCAATAACATGCACTATAAGTTAAATTTTTAAATGACTTGGCAATAATTAAATTCGCTTTAAAACTGACTAAAAAAATTAGTTAATAAATTTAAAGTTTATCTCAGAAATTAATTAAAAACTATAAGAGAAATTGACCTGGCAATAGTTAAAGATAATAAATTCAAACTTTGTTTTTAATTTTGTAAAGACTGTCAGAGTTAAAAACATTTAATATAAAAACGGTTAATTTCGGTACTTACTAAAGTGGATCCATCCTAGAGAGTGAATGGCGGGTTTAACAAGGGGCTAGAATTTATCGGTACAGAACGATAAATAAGAGTGGAATTATAATAAATCAAGAAGAGGTTTATGATCTATCGCAAATGTAAAAGTGTGCTACTCCACAAATATAAATGTAATTTCATTAGAACAAAAACCATCGACAGTGCTTCCTTCTCCAGCTGAAAATAATTACGTTCTGTTAGCTGTTAGAGTACGAGAAACAAAGTGAACAGAAAGCTCAATACCATCTATCAGATGACATAGAACAGGTCCGATGCCATAAGAACTGCTGTCTGCAAACAGTACAATCGGATTCTGTGTTTCAAAATGCCCCAATGCCTCATAAAATAGAAGAATCTGCTTGGATCCAACAAAAGCAGTTGTTTGTTTTTGTGATAGAACGGGTTAAGGCCGCGTTAATTTCAACCACTATCACATGTTATTTAAAACCACGATGCTCCCCACGTGCATCTTCGCTTTGAAGCTGGGCGCCTTATCGCAGCCACCTGAGTCAATGTTTAAACAAGGAGGTTTATCAGTTCCCTCCCCCCCCCGTTTGCCCCATCCGCCGATCACGCCAGATTGAGTTAGGCTTATGGGCAGATAAGGCTTGTTCTTAGGCTCAGCTGTGCATTCCCTCGAAGCTCCCACTCCATTGTCCCCCACGCCAAGGGAGTGTCTCGACTATTTAGATGGAAACTTTACCACTAAGATCAGATTGGAGATCCAGATTTTCGTCGCGAAACATCCCCACGACCCTCTCTCACCTTGTGCCCAAGGGACCTCGACCTCTAGATTCACCATCACTTGTCCAGAAGAAGGACGATATCCCTTGAGTGCCAAGGTTCGAGCCTCCGTGACGCCGAGTCCACAAAGGCTTCCCCTGTTGTTCAGAAAGAGAACAACGTTAGAACAGCCATTGTTCGTTCGACCCCGTTGACAAGAAACGGTTCTCCCCCCCCCCCCCCTGTTGTTCAGAAGAGAACAACGTAGAACAGCCATTGTTCTTTTGAGCCCGTTTGCCAAGAAACGGTTCTCACCCTTCCCCTGTTGTTCAGAAAGAGAACAACGTTAGAACAGCCATTGTTCTTTTGAGCCCGTTGACAAGAAACGGTTCTCAGCCCCCCCCCTCCTTGTTGTTCAGAAGAGAACAACGTAGAACAGCCATTGTTCGTTTGAGCACGTTCGCCAAGAAACGGTTCTTACCCTTCCCCTGTTGTTCAGAAAGAGAACAACATTAGAACAGCCATTATTCTTGAGCCCGTAGACAAGAGACGGTTCTCACCCCTCCTGTTGTTCAGAAGAGAACAACGTAGAACAGCCAGTGTTTTTCGAGCCGTTCGTCGAGAAACGGTTCTCATTCCCAAGACGCCACGTCAGAATCATTTTATTCCCCCCCTTCGGCTGGAACTCGCCAGCGGACCGAAAATTCCTTCACGTCTCCTTCTTCTGCAAAACAAGTATAAATTACGTAAGCCGAACGTTACCTGTGAGTATTTAACCCTTTTGTCAATTCTATCCTGTGCTTTAAATGGTTTAGCAAACCATCACCTCCCTTAAACTTTATATTTGTTTTACCTTTTTGAATCTTTTAATCCTCGGATTAGCTCGAGTCCCCACGACCCTTTCCATTCTCTGTTTATGTCAATATTTTCCGTTTTGTTTGTTGTTAATAGTTATTTATTAATAAAACTCTATTTTATTAATGATAGCAATATTATTATGCTTGAGCTCAGTTCCACTTCTTAAGCATATCGAAGATACATAATATCAGCCAGCCAGACATCCACGCACTCTAAAGATAATTAAAGAAGTTCCCTCAACGAATAGTTATATATGGTATATCGTCGAGAGTCCATTCTACGACAGTGTTTTTCCTTAAGACCTAGGTACACCAGCTATTAATAAGATGTTAAAAGGCTTGAGGATAGATGCTGCCATAGAAATGAACCTCTTTTTAAAGGTAAGCAACCCTAATTGTGACTTGAGCTGAATCACTTTACTAAGAATAGAGGTATCTGCAGTGGCCTGAACTTATTTTGAAGTGTGGTGAATACCCTGTGCATCAATAATATAACCTAGATAAGACACGGTAGAAACACCAATAGCACACCTCTTCAAACAAAGCTTCAATCCAGCAGTCGCTAGTATCTTTAGTACGGATTTAAGTTGCTGGTCATGCTCAAGTTCAGATGAACCACATATAAGCACATCATCCTAGTAGCAAACAACACCTGAAAGATGCCATAATAGATCTTCCATCGCTCGTTGAAAGATTCCAGGTGCGTGGGGGGGGGAGAATCAAAAACAAAACCAATGATATCTAAACAACACACGATTTGTATTAATTACTGTATACTGTTGTGATGCATCATCAAGACATAAATGGGCATATACCTGAGATATATCTAGTTTAGTAAATAGCTTACCACCTGAGAAACTGATAACCAAACCCTCAAACTTGAGAATGGAGTAAGTATCTAGCCTAGGAGCCCAATTTATGTAAACTGATAGTACGCACAAATCCTGACTAATCCATTTGCCTTTTATACGCTACCATTGCGAACAGACCAGGCTGAATCTGGTATATACCTTCTTATACCAATCTATTCAATTCTCTTTCCACGTTAATTCTTAGTGTATATGGAACTGGCCTGGCTGTACAGAATTTGGGAGGGATATTTGGATCTAGCTATAAGGTAACTTAAACCAATAGAAAATAAATCGGGAAATTCTTTCACTAGATCAAATTCAGTGTTTGATAAACTATATGTATATATATACATATATATATAAAATATCAATTACCTGTAAATTTATCGCTATTCCCCCCCCCCTTAATAAACATTAAATACTTTCCATAAATTCGTCATTTTGATTATCTGTTTGGCTCTTAACTTAAATTGTTTTCCACGAATTGTATTTCCAGTACCCGAAGATGGGTGAAAAGTTCACCCGAAACCTTGCAACAAGAAAATGAAATGAATTTCCCTTTATACGTCCTTTCGTTCATCCTTCTAATTATATATATATATATATATATATATATATATATATATATATATATATATATATATATATGAGGGTTTCCTATTCTTTAAATGAAGGGAATTTATTATATCGCTCCCTAAAAGACATGGCCCTGATCCTTCCGCAACAGCAATAGTTACTTGACTAGAATTAGTATAATTAAGTCCAGTACAGACAGAAATCTCGCCTGCTCCCTTAACTCTTAAGGTTTATAAAAGAAGGATGATGAACAGGTCTGTGAAAGTATTCTCAGAAATATGTGAACGTGCACATGTATCTAATTCCATAGTTACACAGATATTATTTAGAAATGATGTCACATTAAGAAGATTAGTTTTAGTTACAAGAAACACTGAGTATTAACACTGATAATCAGCCAAAGACGTGAGCACACAAACGAGCCACGGGAATAATTTCAACAATTTCACTTGCCCGAACCAATTTAGCCCTAAGGCAAGATTAAAAGCCTACGAAGCTGCCATTCTATCCTTCTGAGTCCTTCCTTCTGCCAAGCAACAACCAGGTTACCATTCGAACTCAGCCTCCACCAGATTAGCCAAAAGAACACTTTGGAGTCAGACCAAACTGGGCGGTAAAGCCGCTTTACCTTCTCTACCAAATAAATAGGATCATCAACCAGAACCCCTATAACAGGTGACATACCATAAACTGGTAACAACCCTATACAGTTAGGTTCAAAGAAAAATGACATTATAAAGCCAGAACCAACTTTTACTCACCAGCTAATCCTAAGGAAAATGTATGTAATAATAATTATATTACATTTCCATATTCGCCCCAACTAATTTATTTAAAAAGTTAGCACGGGCAAACAACATAAATGTTGCCTTTCAATACGAAAAACGATCCAAAATAGTGTGTCTAAAAAATAGACACACCGATAAAGAACAGAAGGTTTATTATATTCCATGCAAAATTTCCAATCATGTATACGTTAGCGAAAGCAGCAGATTCTCCAAGAGAATGAAGGAACACAAATGCAACATGCGCCATGGAAGCCTATCTTCTAGCATTTTCCTCTATATGTCAAATTAAAACCATTCAATTGACATTGATAATGCAAAAATAATTTATAATTCTCACAATTATATACATAGGCGTCTAATACATAGGCTCTTATAAAGGAAATTCAAAACCTTAATAGTTCCGATGGGCAATTTAACACTAATCACTTGATAAGTAGAAGATTCGTTTTTCCTCTGCTTAAAAATGCGGCTGTTCCTCCATACCGCCCCCCTAATTTTATTCCGAGTTTTAAATGTGTGTGTCCCTTGGTTAAGCATCTCTCTGTATTCATTAGTTTACCAGTGATTCAAGATAACCGAGGTCTCCATCGAAAACTGGTTTCGCAAATAAATTGATCCTGACACTGCGGTTTCTTTCCTGCATTTACATGTACGTTACTGTACTTCTTTGAATGTATATATCATTCTTCTATTTCAAAATGTTGTAAAATACGAGTGAGTGTCGAATTTTTTATTGAATAAACGAACGTATTACACAATTTATTGATCATTAGAGGTAGAAAGGTCAGATAATACTAATTTTTATAGTTTGCCTCGCAAATGAAGAAAATTCGTTTTCTCTAGATGGTTTCTTTTACCATTAGGGGCAGTAATTTTAAACTGAGACACGCTCCTGCTTTCAATAGTACACTATCGGAGGAAAAAACGTGCGAAATCAACATGAAAATCATGATGGTGGTTATCTTGAGGGAGATACTACAATAGACATAGAAAAGACGTATGAATAGGAGACAAGGCTAACAGGAGACGAGGTTTTATAGTGTTCAGAACTATAAGTAATTTAAAGGTTAAATCTCCGCTCGTACCAGTGAGCGTTTCTTGCACGTACGAGCATTATAATGTAGAATAAGAGACAGAAAGAAATCTCAAAAATTAGCAATTTGATGTATTTTATGAAAAAATATAATGGGTTCACGTGGAACCAATAAAACGTTTGAATTAAGATGTTCGAATTGATAATATTGTTCTAAAGACTACTTATTCTGTTGCCGCAGTTGTATAACATCTCTTTTGGAAGCGTCAGAATGGGCAAAGTGGCTAAATGACCGGTTGACTTTTGTTGTTCCCTATTCTGGTGAGATTTGTTCAAGCGTTGCAACTAAGACTAATAACATGCAAAATCTACAAAAGCAATGACGAGCGCCAATAACTACTATCAGACTTCTTAATAAAATGAGAAAAGTTAATGGTCAATATTGCGAACCATATTGTATAGGCCAATACTTCCGCTTTCCTCAATGTTCAATGATCGGCATGATGAGTAATTATCAAATTTTATAACGTAAAAACGTAAAAAGCCTCATTCCTATTTTTCCAAGTTAATGTCATTTTGTCCATAACTAAGATATTTTTTCCGTTAAATCGAGGAACCTTTTTTACCGTTTCAAAAGAGAAGCAAAACTTAAGAATATGATATTTGTTTAGGTTGCGTGATTATAAAAAATTGCATATAGATATATATAATAATTGCAATACAATAGACCATATATATGTTGTTCTAATTAAATAAATGGAGAATTTGATAAAATCAACCTATGCCCTAAGCGTTAAATAGGAAATATGGCTACCTTTGTTCCTCTTGAAAATTGGTTCCCAAATATCATTATAATTATTCACGTATGTCAAAACTTATTCTAGCTTAAATATTTCCAGTGATATAAAATAAACACTTGTAAAATAGCAATATTTTACTATTAGAGGAATTATGGTAAAATTAATAAATGTCAGGAAAAACAACGAATATGCGATATGATAGAGTAAAAAAATGCGGAATATTCAAATCGATTAAGGTCTGTAGCTATACTTATGATAACATTTAATGTAGAGAATGATAATGAAAACGAGAATATTTACCACCTTTATATAATTAAATAACGATTGAAAAATTATATATTAATGTAAAAATTAAATTTCTTTTGAAACTCAAGTTGAATGCACAAAAGTAATTTAATTTGAAACTCGTGTTTGCCGCGAAATGTGCAGCTAGTGATTATAAATTGGAAATTAAAAAGTGTCTCAGCATGGATGATAGCAACATCCGAAGAATTTCTAAGTTCCTGACGAATAAAGAATACTGAATCCACTACCGAATATTTCTTTACCCCTAAAGAATCCCTGATCACATTTACCCACACTGCGATAAAGAAAGAAGAGACCTGAAGTCAGTGCCTCAGGCAAAAGGAACTAAAAAAAAACAGAATCGATAGTCACCAAGACGAACCAGAACCTTATCTGGCTACCCAGAATTTGTACCATAACTCGGTGGCAAATCACCTTGGTAACCATAATTCCTCTACACCAGACCGGAGTAGGTAAATTTGTTCGAGTGATAAAAAGATGGTTCTAAGTCTTGAGGATGGTACAACAACTAAAAGACAAGGGGAGACAGGATAAAAGTCAATGGCAATATATGGGCAATGAAAGGTGGGAATATGAAAGAGTAAATGTGAGTGAGATGATTGGTTTTTAAACTGTCAGGGATTGACTATGGATAAAAAGAAGTTAGCGAGGGATATAGGGAGTTGTTTTGGTAGAGCTGAGTGTTATAGATGAACATACGAATGTCGGTGTTACAATCTGAGAATAAGAAGAAAGCCAAAGGAGGAAGACTGGCAACAAAGTTAAAATACCAGGTGAGGTCAGGTATTTGGATTCCTTTGCGGAACCAGTTTGTATCCCGCAAAGGGGGTCTCAGGTCTAGGAGGGGCCAGAATGTTGCAGTGCATATCAGAAGGATTGCGTGCATCCTCGCCTCCAGAGGGGTTTTGCAGCTATACATCTCCCACCCATTTTCTATCCCTCCATCTTCTCAATTTTTATTTACAGATCTCTCCTTAGAGACTTTCTGGTGTGGATGCCCTCGTTGGTTTCCGCTTCTTAGTTTTAAATCATCCTCCATTGAATAAAGAGGTTTTTATGGTAGTCATGTTCCCATTGACCCTTCAACTTAACTGCTCTTTTCTTTGCACCGTATCCTTCACACTCGGGTGCTACTTCTCAGCTTCTACACCTCGCCTCGTTACCTCCACCTGTACAGAGGTGAACTTGCATCGCCAGCGGCCTCTTCCTACCTATTTACTTCAATTTCGTATTTTTGCCTTCAAGGACAATTGTACGAACCCTTTCACGAAGGTTTGTATTAACTTTACAGCATTTAGAGTTTGTGTCCTCTTTTTTTATCCTTTTCCATTATCCTAGTTCTTTTTAATTTTATTTTATTTTTCTTTATGTGTCTCTACCTCCCTTTATTATCTCAATTTTTACTCCTTAGGGCTTGCACAAATTTGTTCCTGGGGCTTCCAATGCACCCTCTCGTATAAAACATTTAGGGTTTCTATCAATCTTTTTCGTCCCTAATTTTGTACTCAATTTTTCATATTATCCTTCATTTGTTTTCCTCTCTTTTTCCAAGCCAGGCTAGAACCAACTAAGGACAAAAGCCCCACAAATGTGAGATTCCTGCCTGGAGGCGAATTGAATAATGAATATAATAAATTTACATACATTTTCATACATACATTTAAATTTAATAACAAATTCGCAAGCTTTTATAGAGTACTAATGCATAAAAATGGGATTAATTTACCTATTGAGGGTAGTTTTAGTTCCAGTGATCTCGATAATAACGACAAACTTCAGTTTTTGCCTTTCTCCAAAGATCTTCACAATTGAGAACTCCAAAATCATTTTCCTGTTCTATTTAGGTTTCTAAATGAAGCAGTCGTTTTTGCAAGTCATCTAAAAGTCATCACGAACTATTATTTAATAGTGAAGCAGTCACATTCACTTTTAACGTATATATTATTAAAAAATACATATGAAAAAATATATTTCTCAGTCTGTTTATTTTCTCCGCATTTTCTACATGTAAATCGATTCAAGCTTATTTGATACTCACTTTTGTTCTTTCTATAATGAACAAATTAAACTTGCTAAATACCCGACTTCGATTTCTTTTAAATACTTCAATACGTTTTTAAAGTATCGATAGTTCAGTTACTTAGATATTTAAATATACAAACAACGAAAGTCATTTTCTAGTATAGCACACCATTATCAAATCAATAAATCTAGTAGAAACGTAGCTAAAATCGCTATAAATGATTTGACTTAGCCTCTTTTACTCACAAGCATGGCATAAAGATACTTTGGAATGTTCTGTCCTTTACTGATTTTGTTTCATGACGTATGCAAGTATCTTTGGTGTGTACAATAGCAGCCGACGTTTCCAAGGCAACCCGGTTGCTTTCATGACACATTTCGAAGCGACGCTTTTCGCATTTTTCTGAAGTTGACTCAAGATTTTCCTAAAGCTTTGAAAAGAATGCGATTTTTTTTCTTCCATTCGAAATCTTTTAAATGGAAATTGGTACTTAAGTGATTTCACCTACCCAAAAGACATAACTTACATATTGGAGGGGAAATAGACTATATAACTATTATTAATTATAATTGGTATTGTAAAGAGGTAATACAACTAGTAAGAGTTTACTCGGTGTGTAAAGAATAAAAGTAAAAACTGACCAAAGAAATAGAAAATACAACAGGAAGAATAAAAAAAGACTCAATAGGGTAACAGTACACTCGCCAATCGTTATTGTTGGGGATGGGGGTATTGAATTAAAAATACTGAAAAAAATGTCCCAAATGAGAAACTATTTATTTATTTATGAAGATGTAAACGAAATCAACATTAGAAGAATCGGATATGCGTGTAAGGCACAGAACCAGGTTCGTCTACTCGAGCACCAAAAAACAAAAAGGGCACGCAACTCTCCATAACTTGCACCCATTTCGTTAACAAGGCAACTTCCCTTACGAGTTCATCACTACAAATGGGACGTTAAATAAAAAATAATTACAAGTTTCGATGGAAAATTTGATGTCCAGCAGTGGCTAATTAATTTCTGAGACCAACGCTACGGAGCTCATGTTGAGACGCACGGAAGACAGAGAAATGCTAACTCAAGTTATTATGGCCTTAATGATAAATCAGTGGTTTATGTATAAAAAAGTCAAAATTGGCTTACAAAGCCCATTTATATCATCATAAATCAAATAATTTGAGCTTTTCCCCACTTTACTCTAAAAGAAAAGTCCATAATTCAGTATCATGACTATATTTTTCATTGAGAAAATTGTGGAAATTGCTATAGCCCCCGAGTGCATATCTTTTAGAAGACGGAGGCAATCTATGCTAATGATGTGAGAGGGACGTAACATCAATGGGCCCAAAACATCTCATCTTCATTGAAAAGGTGTGAAGTAAAGATGAATCGACATGTTTATTTGGGCGTGTTGAAGGAGAAATTAATCCCTGAGGTGGATACCAACATAGGAAATACCGGTGTGACTCTACAACAAGGTGGTCCAAGGTTAGAGAAAGCAAAAATAAAAAATAATCAAGACTGGTGCCAGGTAAATTTTAAAGGGTTTTGGTCAAAGGAACTTTGTCCTCCCAGTTTATCAGGTTTGAACACCATAGACTTTCGAGCGTGGTCGATGCTTGAACAGAAGGCCTGTACCAAATCTCATCAAAGTGTCGAAGTTTTGAAGTGAGACTGAAAAGATATTAAGAGGAAATATCAGGTGAAACCCTTCTTGTCACCTGCGCTCACGACATACATACCTAGACTTCGTCTTGTTATCGACACAAAAGACGATCACATTCAATATTAGTTTCATTATTTTGTAGAATATATTTTTTTCCTTCGTTTTGGTCTAAACATTCTGTACATAACACTGTGTTCTCAAAATAGTTAAACAAATATCATATATATGTCGTGCTTTAGCCCTGTACATTGCTAAAAACAGAAGCACAGATAGCAGATATGCAAAATGAACAAAAGTTATGAAGTGTAAATAACAGGACATATTGCTGAAAGAAAAGATACAAAATGCCCTAAAAAAAATCTTAATACTTTTTATACTGAACACCTTGATATATAAAAATACCCAAATGATAACATTGCAGAAGGTGAGATGATGAAAATCTCTTAATAAGAAGAGTAGCGTATCATACTCATACCATGGACCGTAATCATTGGAAGCCACTAGGAATTGAAAAGTCTTTTTTACGCAAGTGAACTGGTGGGACGCTAATTGATTCCTTTCCCATTCAGGTTGCAATTTTTCCTACAGTGATGAAGACATGCTGCCCCATACCATGATAGAACCATCTGCATTCTTTAGGGTTGGTACCAAACAAGCAAAGTAAAAGGCCTCTCCTACTCCTCGTCTTACAAAGCAAGCTACAGAAGTGCTAAAAATTTGCAAAGTTCTTACGAAAAAGTTAAATTTTTGAATAATTTTCTTCCGGGATATTTTATTAAAATGGAATTACATGTAAAACAACAATACAATAGTATTTCTTACATACCTGATAATTACTTAAATCTGACAGGTAATTTTATACAATTGCTAAAATGTTCTGCAATAACTCATACGGGTTACTTCTTGAACCACTTGCTGCTCTCATTTTTAACTTTGACTCCACCCCACACCCTCACCTCTCCACCATTTTCTGACACTTCTACAGTGACGTCTTCCACAATTGTCTCTAATGCGTCCTTAAACTTCCGTATGCTAAGTTTAAAAAAGACAGATTTTGTCTCCGACATAATTATATCGGATAAAATTGAGGTAAACTGCATCATTGATAAATGGGGAGAGCCTTCTGCAAATTCGATTTTCACGCCAGTACACTCACCGGTTACACTTACCCACACCATTGTAGAACTAACAGGAGATGCGGCGGGGTTGGTATTATTGCTGCAAAATTCCTCTGCCCATCACTCACACCGATCGACCCCTTCCCCGAAACTTTCGAAGTAGTTCTGGCTACTTTTGGCTTAAGCCCCTCGCTCAAATTCCGGAAAATCTACACACCACTTGGTTACCATTAGATCTCTTCTTTGACGAACTAGGCTATCTCGTAAATGTCACTTTCTCAAACTCCTCCGCCATCGTAGTGGTACTCGGAGACTTCAATACACACACAAATACCACCTCACATCAAAGACTTCACAAAGTCTTCGAACTGTTTTCTCTCTGCCAATTCGTCACTATCATCATCCACACCCGCGCCAAAAAGATTTATCTAGTTTTTTCTCAATACCAAGTTTGGAGTTACTCTCTTCCTACATAGACACTCACATTTTCTTTCGTCCGGCCTCTTTTCGCAGATCCCGTGACCATTGGATCTTCAACACGCTTCTTGAATAAAAAGAGAGGCGCCTTCGTTCCACTGACGCCACAGGCATGGAGACGTAACAAGCTACTCATGCGTAAATAGCTTTCTTGGGTTCCTCCCGCAAGCCAGTAAAATCCTTAACGAAAACAAACAAAATTCCCCATACACTTTTCAAACTCCTCGCTGGTCTCGTCTCGTTTCCCTTTTTACCCCAAACCCATTCCCCCATCTTTGCATCCGCCTTATATGCCTCTCTCTCTGAAAATTTAGTTAATATTCGCTCGAGAAGCCCGTCTTTGTCTGACCGCCCTTACACTATAATCCGCCTTACTCCACCTCCCAATTTCTTTTCCGTCCATTGAGTTTCCCGTGAAGAGCTTGTCTCATTACTCCGCCTAGTGAAAAATACCTATGCTCCGCTTGACACTTTCCCACTCAGTCTCTATTTCTAGTTCCTACCAGTCCTCTAAACACACACTGGGTACCTATTGCCTCCCTCTAGCAAAGTAAAGTGCCTCTGGCTTTAAACATGTTGTCCGTCTGATCTTAAATAAACAAATCTGAACCCTAATAATCTTTAAAATTATCGTTTTATCTCTTAACTTCTGTTCTTACCAAAAGCTTTGGACAGGGTAGTAGCTGCTCACATCACTAAACACAAGTCATACTCCAGCATCGCCAAACCTTTCAGTCCGGCTTCAAGGCAGGTCACAGCTCTAAAACTACTCTCCTACTTATGACTGTGCGATTGCACCGCGAGGCCGACGCTGGGAGGACATCAATTGTGGTGCTTCTCGATCTATCGGTAGCATTTGACACCGTTGACCTCCGGTCTTCTCCACCACCTTCGTGACTTCCTGGGTGGCTCTGGAACTGCTAGAAACTAGTTTCGCTCTTTTCTGTCAGTTCGTACTCATTCTCTTCAGAACGGGGTTGAGATACATCAGTCACCTCTTTTGTCTTATGTTGTTCCTCGTGGCTCTGTCCTTGGTTCTCTCCTCTTGGCCTTCTTCTGCGTCGTTCATGTCTATCCTTCAATTTCTATGCTTATGATACGTAAATATTTCTTTCTCCCTCCCAAAATTTGTTTGCCGTGAACGCCAGTATTCTTTTATCCGCATATGAGACGATTAATAAAAGGTAATCGGATAACCTCCTCAAACGCAAACACGACAAAACTGTGCTTCTTTTGATAGCCACATCAGCAGATGTCGCTCGCTGTAAAAATGAAGCCCTCTCTCTCAATTTAGGCGTATCTCCGATAGTGTTCTCTGACAACTTATAAAACTGAGTGTTTCCTTTGAAGGTCAAATGTATTTCAAATCACATGTTGCTAATATAAGAAAATCGTGTATGTTTTATCCGTAACATCAGTCTTATACAATCCCACTTAGCCCGAAAGGTTTTGAGAGACTCATCCATGTTTTTGTTCCTTCCGGCCTTGATTACTGTAACTCTTCTCACTGGAGCCCCCATCACTGCCACACTTCTGATCCTTGAAATGCACAGGCTGTCCATTAAATATGAATTATTGTTAAAATCTTCCTTTTTACATTTAAAACACTAAAAGCTACAACTTCATCTACCTGTCCTCCATACTGGTTGTGTGCAGGCAACAAAGAGCCCTTCGCTCGGGAAGTGCCCTTCTGCTTTTGCTTCCTCGCATTCGTCTCTGCTGCATGGGTAATCGTGCCTTATCTGTAGTTGCCTCTAATCTTTTGAATTGTCTTCCTCTTGGCATACGCTCCTCTTCCTTGCCTGATTCTTTCAAACGGGTTCAGAAATCCCATCTCTTCTGTCAGGCCTTTTCCTAGTCGATCGATGGCGCCCGGCGAAGACGTTTTTATCTGTCTACGTCAGATGTCCACCGATTCTTTCTCGAGCTGCCTCCTTTTAGCCCTTTATCTTTAAGCCTCCTTTTAACTGTTCTGGGTGATATGCTTGAATTATAGCTTCATTGAACTCCCCTGCAAGTTTAGAAGATGTTTTTCTGCGATTTTGTAGTGAAGTCTGGATGATAGATCTGTCTTTTCTCTATGTCATAAGACGTTTTATGTCAATATTTTTCACCCTTCATACAAAGCTCTCGGACATTTGATGCAATTTTATAGTTGTTTGGGCAGCATATCTAGAATATTTTATTTTTTCGCACTTACAACTTGTGATAACCCTTGGCTATGGAGAAGTTGGATTTGTGCTCTCTGTGCTAGTGTAAACTCTTCAGTTTTAGTCATATTACTTATTTAGAACTAAATTCAATACAAAATATAATAAATATTGGTTAAATTCATATTTTAAAAACATACCAGTTTATTAATTACACACTTTTAGGTAAAATACTAATTAATTAAAATTATTAACAAAATATTCTTTTATCCGTTAAATACAGTGGAAAATAAGTAGGGTTCGACTTTTGCCATCGAGCGCTCTTCGCTTTTCAGGCTACTGTGCTAAACACTTGGCTCCCATCCACACCATGAAACTGGAAACCGAAGTTTTGAGTCTTCAAAAGGTTTATGAAAGGCAAAAATTAAATATGGCAAAAGCCCTGTTAGCGACGTTTACTACCTGCAGACCTATCTTGGTTTCTTTTTGAATACGATATGGATAGTGATGGGGTTAGCGATTGGGTATAAAAATCCCTTGGAACTGCCTTCTTCCCTGGGGAGTTAGTTACTTTGGCTGATTGGGTGATGCGTGAAATATAATTGCAGTAGTGTTCCTGGTAACTTTGCGGTTGAGCACCGATTGGTAATTGGGAGGCCCGGGTTCAGGGCCTGGCCCACGGCAGCCGACGAGTATGTTCTGGAACGGAGGATGCTAAGAGTTCTAAGAAATTTCTGCAGACGTGTGAAGTCTCTGGCTACAAACAATAGTCTGGCACTTTTTAATGATAGTAAGCTCCAGTAACTAAAATGAGAACTCAAGAGAACAAAATTAGGATACATTTGGCTCAGCAAAGTAAAAAGAAAAAGAAAAGAATCCATTTGGAAAACGACCACATTTTTATCAAGATAAAAACGACACCCATAGCCACTATTGGCGGAGAATAACGCATACAAAAGGACATACTGTAGTCCTATTTATAAAATAAATCATATGAATATTTGATAGATTAATTTAACTAGTAATTAAAAATTATAACATATTTATTCGCTACAACTTCTACAACTGTACGCACAAACAACCTA
This sequence comes from Ceratothoa steindachneri, assembly GCA_963969495.1. Taxonomy (NCBI): domain Eukaryota; kingdom Metazoa; phylum Arthropoda; class Malacostraca; order Isopoda; family Cymothoidae; genus Ceratothoa; species Ceratothoa steindachneri. The sequence continues at coordinate 196,010,208 of OZ018322.1, forward strand.
TGTCACCGAAAAAAGTTGAGAACCTATTTATATTTGCAGCACTCATGTAGGTACGGACACATAGAAACCATCATTTCAAATTGATTTTGAGAGATTTCAATCTAAAGATTAGCGAACAATGCCACGCGATTGGTGTTTATTTACATTGTATTGAGCACCAAAAGAATGAGGCAAGAAGCCGCGAAACTGTTCCCGCCCGCGAAATAAAGATTCAGTTCTCACAATGCAGTATACCGGTTCCTTACTTGCCTCTGTCTTCATAGCTTAGACACCCAATATTTGATCAGATCACTGCAACAGACTACAGAATACGCAAAACAAAGCATCCCGTCCCACGGAATAAACTAGCAGCAACACCACATAACCACTTATACCATGAAAGAAAAGCCAAGCCTTAAAACAACAGCTTGATCTCCTCGAATGCTTTCTTGGTAGTACACGAAACCTAAGCCACTATGTGCAAAACCAATATTATCCTCCACGAAACAGGCAAAAACACTCCAACGACATACAGGGTAGGGGTGTATTTGTTCGCATGATGACTGTCTCAAGAACAAATGAAAGTGCTTTTATATTTTGAGATATATTCTTCAGATTTTGGTCAGTTTTACTTCATGATAAGTTATGTTCAATCTCACTCAATGATCCAGCCTGGCCTAAATGAAAGCCTCCAGAGGACCTCTGCTTCGTCCACAGGTCTTCGTCACTCTCTACCGTTTGAGGGCTCTGAAAGCCCTGGTTATCTTGAACCTCATCTCGTCCTTCGTATTGCAGCTGGATATCTTTGTCTCTCGTTCCACTGCGCCCCAAACAAAAAAGTCAAGGCGGTTGACGTCAGGCGAGTTGGGAGGCCAAATGTCAGATGCTGTGTGATCGAAGAAATTATCCGGCAGAAAGGCTTGGGTCTTCCGGTTGCTGTGGCCTGGTACAGACTCTTGCTGCCATACATAAGGCCTCTCAGCAGCTACCAAATCATTCCATGTCTTTACCACCTCGCAGAGAACGCAGGTGTAGACGTCGGTGTTTAATCTGAGGCCCTCAGGGAAGACGTGGAGTGGCATGACATCACCTTCACTGAGGAAGACACCAAATACCATGATTGTCGCTGTAAATTTCATTTACATGACTCTGTACAAGTCATTGGGTGCAACAGTCTGCAGCGCCTTGGGCAAAAATTGTCACTTCCTCATCTTGTATGAAAAGTAGCAAATTTTTTTTAATACACCACCAGCCTAATGAGCCTTTTATCGACACTTTCCTCGCTTACAATGGGACACGTCGTTTTTCAAGGATCATTGTTTATGACCTGGATTTCAGCTATAAATTTGTACTTTCTGGTGGCGTCAGATCGTCGACCGTAGATTTTTCTCTCTGCTGTCACCTCCTAGTCGAACCTGAATCTTCTAGCTCCTCTCTGACCTATTTCTACCATATTTCTGCTGACGTTAAGGAAGTATAAATTCTCTTTGTTTCTCTTTTCAGCAGAGATTCCAAGGAAAACTCTATGATTCTTCCACAAATTGGGGGTTCAAAATTTTAAGAAGAAAAGAACAGACAACGAAGGTAAAAAAAAATATGGTTAAAATTAGCAGTTGAAAATTGCGAACGAATACCGTCCTCACCCTTCCCTACACCGAGATAATCTAAAGAATTTTACTAACGAGTAATCAAGAAAGGTTTATCTACGAAACAATTTGGACACATAACACAGCATGACATCTTATCTCTGGCTCCATATCACTGCCTCAACGCCATATCGATTCAGGAGAAAAATTCTCCAATGTCAGAGCTTGGCCGCCCTAGCAAGATAGCCATACGTTTACTACCAAAAACTAACTACAAACATGTATCTGCTACCGATTCCAGGAAAAAACAGACACGGTTCAACACATATTTACAACATGACCGACATAAACACAAATGAGACAAAAATTATAATATGAAAGAGTGCTGGATCTCTTGGACAACCTTGTCTAGTCGATGGAATTTTTCGAGGCTGCCGACTAAGAAATGAAACTTAGACCGAGGGTAACTAAAGCAAACTATATGATTCTGCTCATATCATACCTACCACTTTATTTTTTCGCTTCATTCTCTTATAGGTGGTAGTCAGAAGATAACTGAGGTAAGACTCTTCGAGAATGGTGTAATTACCAGGGGTGATTGTCACCGAACTTTGGTACCATCTTGCTTAGGGTAGCCAAATGGGTTTCTTACTTAGGCTGAGCGGCTGCCTGGTTGCTCTCTCAGTAAATGCCGTGTATTCACAAGGCTATGACTCCAAAAGTGGAAAGCTCTCTTCTTGCTTAGCAGGGTGGGTAAATTGGTGATCAGAGATTTAGTCAAAAGGTAAAAGGAATCTTGGAGCTGGATTCAATATTCTTTATTCGTCGGAAGCTTGGAATCTTTTCAGATGTTCGTTTCCTGATAAAAGAATTCATCCTTACATAACAGCTCGAATACATGAATGTGCGCTTTTTAAGAACCATTTCTAATGAATGAATATATTTAATCGGTTCCCATAACATAAAATTGGTTCTCTCAGTTTTTATTAACTTATTTTATGAATTTTGACATAACTATTAAAACTTATAATTGCTTTATAATAATACAAGGAATTAATACAACAATTTCATTAAAATCAGAACAAAGAATGACTTGCTTCATATGCCTTGTATTGTTTCAAATTGTCGCCGTTTCTTTTATTTAGGCAATCTAACCTATAAATACTCTTTGTTTTCATCAATCAAACCTATTTTTTTATTGAATATATTAAAAAGATAAGATTGTAATTATTTCATCTAGACCTTAACTCTATTTCTTATATTTATTAACTCAAAATTAAAATATTCCACTGTTTCAGGACGAAAGAAAGATTCCCTTTAGAGCTCTCGAACAAACAAGAGGTTCATATATGACCGCTTAATACATTAAATAATAATAAAACATACTAACACGTCTCTTCACTTTATTTAACTGGTTTTTTTACAAGGTTTATATATTTATTCAATCTTTCAATTGCTGGATCGGTGGATTGTAAGCATTTTAAAGATCTAATAAGTTTGATTTAATATTTTCTTCTTCTAGGATTAGCTTCAATTTTAGAGTGTTTTCTTTTTAAATATAAAAATAGAATTTTTTAGAGAATAATCTAGAGTACATTGTATTGATTTAATCGCAGATATATACCTATTTAAGTATAACGTGGTTCTGTAGTGTGGGAACCACTTTATAGAATCGAATATTACTCAAAAGTACCTCAAAACTGAGCATTGTGTATTTTATATAATTTTATAATGGGTTCACGGTAAACCAAAATAATAGGGATAGGGATAACAAAAAGTGGTGAATATGAGGGAGATAATATAGGATAGATAGAAATAATAGTGTAGAAGGAGAGATGGTTGATGTGCTTATAATGGTAGGGTAATAATGTCGATGTTGTAAGTTTTTGTTTTTTGGAGTGTGAGTGAATGTGTACCAGGTTGCCTGGCAATCGCTTTTATGTTGCTTTATTTTATTTTGTTTTGTTTAATATTTTACAGCCTTTGAGCCTTTGTTTTCATTTTTTATTTCTTTGAAGTATTTCTACTATTTCAGTAGGCAATATCATTTTATAAGGTGCACTCTCGAGTGCTGTGTCAGAATTTTTCACTTTTCTGTAACTTTTCTTACTGTATCTTTTTCTTATTGAAATATGTATATATATATATATATATATATATATATATATATATATATATATATATATATATATATATATATATATATATATATATATATATATATATATATATATATATATTTATATGAGGAATTAAACCACATTCTCCGAAGACAATTTAATTCAGAACAGTTTCGGTGTATCTCACACCCTTTTTCAACTGACACTGGATAGAAAATATAAGAAAAGTGCATACAAACATAACACAAGGTCAGGTTGTGAAAGATCCCCTCTTTTTTTCCCCCAATCTCCCCCCTCCAGATTAGCCACAAGTAGGGGATTGGGGGAAAAAAAGAGGGGATCTTTCACGACCTGACCCTGTGTTATGTTTGTATGCACTTTTCTTATATTTTCTATCCAGTGTCAGTTGAAAAAGGGTGTGAAATACACTGAAACTGATCTGAATTAAATTGTCTTCGGAGAATGTGGTTTAATTCCTCATCTTTTCTTGCGATATTGCATTAATTTTCATCATATATATATATATATATATATATATATATATATATATATATATATATATATATATATATATATATATATATATATATTTATACTATCATTATTTGTATTTTTGCGCATAGATCTATATACACTTACATCTCCATTCCTTTTTTTCTTTTTTTTTTACATGTATACATAGATCTTACTTATATTACTATGTGATTAATACTTTGTATTCTTTAAGAGCTAATTATATGTACATATAGTCTTTTTTTGGTGTTCTATCGATATATTGGTTCGACATCATTTTGTATATTTTCTCGGCTACTTCTAAATCTCTGTCTAAAATGTAGCCTTCTATATTCTCTTTCAGTAGGTATAACTTTATCAGTTATATCATTTGGGAGTTCCTCTTCTAATTTGTGCCATATTTTTCTGGCACGTTCGTGAAGGACTTGATTAATTGGTTTTAATTTTGTTCTTCGGTGTAGCTCGACTGATGGTATTACATCCAGTTTTGATGAATTGGTTATGAATCTGGTTGCGTAGTTTTGAATTACTTGTAATTTGGACATTTGTGTTTTGGTTAGGGTATTCATCGGAATGACGGGGTATGTTATAATGGGACGAACTAGGGTTAGGTATAGCTTTCTTTTGTTTTTTTCTGATGGGTTTCTAAATCTCTGTAGAGAGGAAAGGGTACTTTTCGCATGCGTAGTCTTTTGGCTCACATGCGTACTGTACCCTTTCTTAGAGAAAGTTAAACCGAGTACCTTACCTCCTTCACTGTAGGGGTAGTAGATGTTGTTGGCGGTGACTCGGTGCGTCTTTCTTCTACTCATCGGTGTTAGCTGGAATTTAGCAATGTTTGTTTTTATCTTATGCGTCTTCTCGTATTCATTTATGTTTGTTATTTCTCTGGCAGTGCGTTGTGCAATATCTTGCGGATGCTTTCTATCACTGTCAATGATTTGCGTGACGTCATCAGCCAGTTGGATATACATTGTACTTTCCTCTAAGGGTTGAGGGAGATTCCTGGTGTACACTGTGTATAGCGTGGGGCTGAGGTGCCCACCTTGCGGGACGCCTGCCTTTAGAGTGAAAGTACTGCCAGTGTAATTGTTGATATTCAATTTTGCCTTCCTGTTTTCCAGATAGCTACAACGGATTTTGGTAAGGTTTGCTTCGAGACCTATTTGAATTATTTTAACTTTAAGGCCTGGCACTCATACCTTTTCGAAAGCTTTGGCGACGTCGCGGAGTGCCTCTTGCTACATCGACTGCGATCTTCTCGGTAATGAGTGCTAGTGCAGTCTTTGTACCTCTTTGTTTCTGAATCCGTGCTGTTGTACGCTGTGCATATTTCTTTCTTCCAGGAAGGTCTTTAATCTTTCATTGAGTAGCTTTTCCATTAGCTTGCCAATGAACTCCAACAGTGAGATCGGTCTATAACTCTCGATGTGGCCCTTGGGTTTTCCGGGTTTAGGAAGGAAGATCATCTTCGCTGTCTTTAATGCTGGTGGAAAATGGCCTGTGTTCAGGCATGCGTTGAAGATTTTGAGGAGTGCTTGGTGGATATTGGAGGGAGCGTTTGTAATATGATTCTTTGTAATTTCACTAATTCCTGGAGGGTTTTGTTTGAACGATGCTAGGGCTGCTTTATATTCTATCATGGTAAAGGGCATTCCCTCGTTCCTCTGAACTCGGGATTCGTCTACCAAAATAATATTCCATGTGAAGGAAATAGAAATGATAAGTGTTGTGAAGAGAGCACCGTTTACAAATTGTAAATACTTATTTTTCATTTAATCTAAATTAAACATCTTAGTTATATTTCTCTAAATTATTGTCGTTCTCTTAATCACTTCCTTATTTTTATTACTAACTAAAATAAATAAATTTTTCTCAAGTATCGCAAAGAAATTTTAAGAATGAACTTTAAAACTAAATGAAACAGTGGATTATAGTAATTTTGAGTTAATAAACATAAAAATAGAGTAAAAGTCTACAGGAAGTGGTAATTAAGGACCAAGATAGCGCCGTCATTTCTAAGGTTTTAGAGCCTTCTAATCAAAGAAAGTTATAGAAGCAATGTCAGGAATACCTATTTATTTATGAAATTCTGAGGAAATTTATTTTTCAAAATTTGGATAGTTTTTCTAAGTCCGGAGAGTTCTTTCCCTTGTCTTTTCAATAGGTCTCCCTACAAAAATCCGCATCTGAAGAGGAATGTAATACCAGAAGATGTTTTAACGGAATAGAGAGGCTACCACCATAAGCGCAAGCTCTTATTTGCCGTTATCCGAGAATACCCGAGCTCTAGAAGAAGAAGACCTCTTACGGTTATCGAATGCTCCTCTTCCAAGGGGGTAGACACATCCATAACCGAGGACTCCTCTGAAGGATGGTGAAACAGAAGAAGATGGATTCACCAAGAGAGCAGCAAGTTGCTCGCTTTACCAATCTGAAAAAAAATCCCCCTCCATCAAGCCTCCCGACTACAAACAAGCAGCTGTTAAGGGATTGCCAAAAATCGTGGATTTCTGCTGTTTTGCGGCCCGACGCGGTGGATCGAATTCCACCACTATCGAGCTTCCCGTCTTCAACGAAGCAGTCATTACGGGATGGTAAAAAAATCTTGGATTTTAGTGAGCCTCCCGTTTTCACCTAAGCAGCCGTGATTTTTTGCTGATTTGCCGCCCAAGATCGTGGATCGAATTCCACCTACGATCACATTCTCGCTGATCTATTCCTCTAAGCACCAAAATCATCGAGTTCTGCGAGACTCAACACCAAGAATGATTCGAGCTCATTTTTACGCACCGGACTATTTCAAGCAACCTTTATGAGGTACGATGAACCACTACAAGTGGACGTGGGTTGACACTTAACCTGGCAAAAGTTTGTCCAGTCTCTACCTACTGACACAGCAACCTCAAGGCAGTTCAAAAGGACAACACTAGAGCAAGATGAAACAAACAAACAAACCCATGCCTTTCGTTCGGGCACAGTGATCAAAAATTGATAATAACAATAATAATGCTTTAAAAAATCCCAGTGCAAATCATTTCAAAAGTGTAGATTCAGTGCTTATTCTTTGAAAGTGTAAATAGTGAAAAATCCAGTCCAGTGATGAGAATAATAATAGTAATTTTTTTAGACTTAATTAGGTGTGTAAAATTGTGTAAATATCAATATAAAGTTAACTCCGTATTCATAAGTTTCGTTTAGTTTAAGAAAAGTGGTATGGTGCTTACACACAGAGAAATGTACATAAAAAAGCGGTTTTGTTCGCGATGAGGAACTGCGGCTACTACATACAGAACGCTCTAATCAATGTCATTAAACGCTTGGCATAACATAAGTTAAACAAAGAATCTCAAGTTTACTGATGTCCCTGAAATCTATGTTTTGCAGTCAAGGATGACAAAAATGAAATACGAAAGTATATATAATGTTGTGGGTGTGCGCACAAAGCTATAGGTATGCCTAAAAAAAAATATTGAAAAAATGGTACAAAACCCTCAGGAATGCTTAAAAATTTAATTTATACTGTAGCCAATAATAAAAGTGAAGGATTGGCATAATAAAAGTAACAATAATAAAGTTGTGGAGCGCAAACACACACACGCAAACATATTTTTCTTCGCACTTAAGAGTTACAGTTCCTGCGTCCGAATGCTCTAAAGAATCTCTGAATACCTCGAAGTACAAATTTGTACGTAAGATATATTTATTTATAATGTTTAAAAAAAAAAACTCCGTATGTTTTTTCTCGGAGGGAAGTCCTGTGGTGGTGTCGGCAGAGCCGTAGCAACCACCCCCGACCGAGGGGAGCTCTTGAAGCAGCCCCACTGTGGCAAAATATTTTATTTTATTAATAAAAATATAAAATTTTCGAATACACATTTTCTGTAAGTATTGCGCAGCATTGGGACTACTGAGAATAGTACTTTTCGTGCCTGGCACTACTTGTAAATGTATGATATATTGTCATGGGTCCCCACAATCTTGATTTATGGAGAGGGGCACTAGACATTGTTACCGCTCTGGGTGTTGGAACCACGTTATAAAATCGAATATGACTCAAAAGTACATAAAAAATTAGCATTTTGTAGTTTTATAAAATTCTATAATTGGATCATGGTAAACCAAAATAGTAGGGTTAAAGGTGAGGAAGGAGAGATAGAAAAAGATTGCCAGCCCCCTTCCCTCCCTACTTCGGTCATCCTGAGATGATCGGAGGTGGAGGGAAGGGAACCCGGTTCCCAGGCCTCCCCTCTCCTCTCTTTAGTCTTGTCAGTCTACTGGAAGGGGGAGATGGAGACCAATAGAAGGAGAGGTAGAGGAAGAGGAAAAGTTAGAGATAGCAAAGTTTGAAGTAGCGTAGTAGACTTGAAAGAGACCAAGTTGGTCGGTAGGCTTTACCTCTAATCCGTACTACGGTGTGTATTATATTTTCAACTATTCATTCTTAGTATAGTGCCCCTGTCCTACATATTCTGTGTTTAGCCCTTTAGGTGTGAAGGATAGAAGAAAAAATGTAGAGAGAAGAATAAGGAAGTAGTAGAGTTGCAATTGAATGCAAAGTTGCATTGAGGTCATGCTAATCTCTTTCCTTTTAGAATGTCTAGTTTAGAAATACTATAAATTAAGTTGGTGTATGCCTGAGCTTCAGGCTTATCCTTCTTTGTGTTGCTGTTAGGCGTTCAAACTGTTTTTATTGTTTTTATATTACAATAACTAATAATGTTTTTATCCTTGCTATTACTCTTGTTTTAGTTTCCCTTCTTTAGTTTTTTTCTTCTTTCATTTCCTTTCTTCTTCTGACTTCTAAAGTTATCAAATTATTACTTACTCTCTCTTTAACTCCGTGTTAATCTGTGAAGTATTCATCCTCTTCTTGATCGAACCTAGTTTTATAGGTGGGAAAGAAGCTATGTGCTCTCCCCTCTTCTCATTGGGTGATTTAATTCTTAATCTTCTCTCCTATTTTTTGTTGTGTTTGTTGAATTAGCTTCTTGGCTCTTTTTTCTAGTTTTTGTTAATTGGTTTCATCTTCAATTCTTATGTAAATCTCTTTGTCTTTTTCTGTCTTTTCTTCTCGTGTCGGTGATCATTAATACTACCTTGTTTTGAATTCTTTGTAGTTTCATCATTTTACTCTTTGAAATGGTGGACATAGGTATTACTAGGTATACCATAGCTGACTGGATGATCGCTTGATATATTTTCTTCTTTTTTCTCCGGCTAAGGTATTTTAGCCTATATATTAGTCTCATTCCCCCTCTTCCTTTTTCGACTCTTTCTTTAACATGTCTGGAGTATCCTGTCTTGGTGACTGTCAGTCACAGTACCTTGGCTTCGCTAGCGTAATCATATCTCTGTCCTTCATCGTGCATGTCTTTGAGTTTCCTCCTATAAATGGGCACTATTTTGAACTCATTTCTGTTAGTGCTTAATTTCCATTATCGTTCGTACACATTAATCCTCCTTATTTCTTATGCTGTTAATCTTGCCTGCATTTTGGGGTCCCTGTAGGGGCAGACGACGATTTGTGTGACGTCATCTGCAAATTGCATTTTGAGGCACCTGGGTGTAAATAGTGGTGGGAGGTCTGAGGTATACACTGAGTATAGTGGTGGGATGTCTGAGGTATAAACTGAGTATATTGATGGGCTCAGGCACCCTCCCTGAGGTAAACCAGCCTCCATCGTAAATATTTTCCCTTGGTGGTTCCCAATCTCTATGTATGCACGTCTATCCGTCACGTAATTGCATATGAGTCTTTCCATTTTGTCATTCATACGTAATTGGAGTGTTTTAAATTGCTTTCCTCTAATCTAAATTCTGCCAAATGCTTTTGAAACGTTCCTATAGACGATGTCAACGCTATCCTTCTCTTTTTCGCTTTGGCTATTTTTTCGGTAATGACCATGAGTGCCATTTCCGTGTTCCTCGTTCTTCTGAATACAAATTGAAACTTATTCAGTAAATTATTTTCTTCCAGGTGCTCACTTAGTCGTTTGTTTATAATCTTCTAAAACACCTTCCCGATAAAGTCGAGTAGAGAGATTGGTCTATAGCTGTCTACTCTCGTTGGTAGTTTTCCTTCCTTAGGGATAAAGATCATCTTGGCGACCTTTAATTCCTTCGGAAAGTAGCCGGTGTTCAGGCTGGCGTTAAAAACAAAAGTAATAAATACCCTGTAGTATACTTTCGGGTATTTCTTCGCAGTGCTTCTTAGTGAGTCCAGATCTTCCTGGTGCCTTTTGTTTAAACTGCGAAATAGTATTCTTGACCTCTTGCACTGTGATTTTTGTGCTGTTACCGTCAAGGGTGTCTCTCTCTACATCTACAGTTGGATGAGGGCGAATTTTCTCTGCATCCTCGTTGAGCGCTGCAGTGATGTCTCGTCTTCGCTTATGCAAAAAATCCTCTTCAAGTGGTCCTTAAATAATGTTCCTATCGTGTCCTCGTCTTATATGTTATTTCCTTGGTTGTCTTTAATTATCAGTTTCCTTGCTCATGCTTGGCCTTTCATCTGTTTTAACTTTTTCCAAAATTCCTTCACTGGTTCATCATTGTCGATTTTCTGGATTACTTCATTCCAGTGTTCTTTTCGTTTTTTCTATAATTTCCATATTTAGTTGCCTTTTAGTCCTCCCCAACTCGGCGTGTAGCTCCCTCGTTGGTCCATTCGTTCTTATTTGCTCTGAGATATCTTTCAGCCGTCTGTGTTTTTGTACTATTCCGGGTGTCCATGTGAAAATCTTGATAGGGTCTTAGTGGTTTGGGAGGGCAGCCTTATCGTCTTCTGCCTGCATATATTTCCTTATATTTTCTAGTTCAGTATCTATCACTTCCAAAGTTGCGTCTTCTAGTGGATTGGGTTCGAATGAGTTTAGTTCTCTTTTGTATCTCTCCCAGTCTGCTCTATGGAAGGCTTTTCTTACTTTACCTGGGATTAGAATTTGTCTTCGGCTGATTGTGAGAAGAGTTGCAGTATGATCTTTACAGGGTATATCCTCCGGCCTTATATAATAGTTGCATGGTAGATAATCATTGCCTAAGCAGATATCCGGTTTTATGGCAGAGATTCTTGTCTCTTGTCACAAAGGTATGGTATTCTGGGCCCAGTCGTTGGCAAAAGCGTCTTGCGAATAGCGCCTTCGGGTGCCTTTCTAGGCTGTTTTTGATTCTGTAGCCACTCTCTCGGAAATGAGCATTGAGGTCTCCCATTAGTATTACCGGGTTTCTGTTATAAAAGATGTTAATGAAGCTATTAATTGGTAAATGATCTCTCCTAGGCGGTTGATATCCCGGTGCTATTACGACGCTCGATAGTTCCAATTTTACTTCTATTGCGATGTATGATTCGTCAAGTTCATCGCAAGTTCTGTATTCGATGCCTTTTTTATCGCTATAGCAGCTCCGTCGTGTGTTTTTCCTGTGTGTTTTAATGCTATTACACAGTAATTCCATATTTTTATTTCATCGTTTGCTAAGTTTACTCCGTGTGCATAAATTAAGATAATGTCTCGGTCTAATCTTCTAAAAATGTTTCGGAACATTTTTCTTTAAGAAAACTGCAGAGTATTTGGCTCCCAAGCTTTCCGTTATTCTTCGGAAGCTGGCGAGGAGTGGTAGTTTTTGCGAATGTTGGAGAATTGGTAACATCACTCCACTATGTAAAAGTGCAAGTGGTAGTTTTAACCCTACTGAATATAGGCCCATTTCTATAACTCCTGTTCTATCTAAGATTTTTGAACGTTTACTAGCTAAACGTTTAAGTACATTTGCCGAGCTTAATCGTCTGTTTCCCTTTTTACAGTTTGGATTTCGTAAGGGTCTGAGCACTTGTGATGCACTTCTCACAGTCTCCACCATTGTCCAAAAATCATTAGACTCTGGTCAAGAAGTTCGCTTAGTTGGCCTGGATTTCAGTGCCGCATTTGACCGTGTCAATCATAAGGCCCTGATATTTAAGTTGAAGCAGTTGGGAGTAGGTGGTGTATTTTTAAATATTATTGAACAATTTTTAACAAATCGACATCAAAAGGTTTATGTTGACAATAATTTTAGTGATGAGAGAGAGGTGCTATCTGGTGTACCACAAGGCAGTGTTCTTGGTCCTCTACTGTTTATTTTATATACCCATGATATGTGGTTTGGACTGGAAAATAGACTTATAGCCTATGCTGATGATGCTACTCTAATAGCCCCAGTCCCATCTCCTGAGTTGAGAGCATCGGTTGCAGAGTCTTTAAATAGAGATCTGGCTAAGATAAATGTTTGGTGCACTTCATGGGGCATGAAGTTAAATGCAAAGAAAACCCAGAGTATGATTGTTAGCAGATCCAGAACACTAGATCCTCCCCATCCAGATCTTTTAATAAATAACATTCCCATCTCCATATGTGATTCTTTTAAGTTGCTTGGAGTTATGCTTGACTCTAGGTTTACTTTTGAGAATCACATTCGATCTATTTCCTCCTCTATTGCTCAAAAAATTGGCATTTTGAGGAAATCTTACAAAGTATTTGGAGAGCAGACTGTTCTTAAAAATTGTTTTAATGCTTTTATTCTTCCGTGTTTTGAATATTGCGCCCCTGTTTGGAGTTCGGCAGCCAACTCTTATCTTAATTTATTAGATAAAAATTTGAGAGCAATAAAATTTTTAATTCCTGACCTCAAAGTTGATCTGTGGCACAGGCGAGCAATAAGCTCCTTATGCATCTTATATAAAATTTTTAACAATGCAGATCATCCACTGCATCACGATCTGCCCAATTTATATGCCCCTCAACGAGTTACCAGAGGTGTACTAAATGCCAATAGTAGGGCCTTTACGCCTATGAGATTCAACACAACACAGTTTTCAAGAAGTTTCATTCCTAACACAACTAAACTGTGGAATGAACTTCCTAGTGTTGTTGTTGAGTCCTTGGAACTTCAGAAATTTAAAGTGGGTGCTAATACATTTTTAATTAACAGAAACTTATAACTTTAATATTTTATTCATTATCCACACATATATAATATCATAATATTTTTAACATTATAGCATTTAATTTTTTTTTTTTTTTTTTTTTTTTTTTTAATTTTCTATTTATTTATTATGTTTTTCTTAATCTTTGTTTCGTTTTTTCCATACCAGGTTTCTTTCCCCGCTGGGGCCCTTGGGCTTATAGCTATTTGCTCTTCCAGTTGGGGTTGTGGCTTGGAACTTTAATAATAATAATAATAATATTTAGGTTTTCCTTGGGCATTGTAGTTGGGTAGTTCCTATAGCGTTGCCGGTCCATTTGATCGTTGTATGTCGTCTTTAGAAATAAGTGGCGCTTACTTCCGTTTCTTTACTTGCTTTCTGTTTTCGTTGGCAAGGGTATTCTTTCTCGTGGTATTGGGAACAAGGCTGAGTGAAACCTTTCCACGGTCTGGCTTGGGCACCTCTCAGATTTGGAATTCTTCATACGTTGCTTTTTTCTTGTTACCCTCTTGGGTTGTTCTTCGGCTGAGTATGAACTTCCTTCCTCGCTGCTGCTTCCCTCATTGGTTTCCGATACGCTTTCGTCTTCCTGGGCGTTCTCGTCAGCGTCCTTCCCTTCCGCCTGCATATTTAAAATCGCTGCTGAGTTAACGTCATGTGGGACAATAATTGGTTCCAGACCGTTAGACTTCAGGAGTCCGTTCAGCGTCTTTTCATACGTTCCAGATTGTAAAGCATTTTGAACGTGCATCACGCATGTATAAATCTTCCGAAACATGCCTACCGAGATGTTAGGTTAATGTTGCTGCGTTGTTTCCATGTAATTTCGCTACTGCTGCATAGGAAGTATTGCATCCCGTTGTTTTCTTTCCATGCCGTTCTTTCTCTTTCCTTTTAATTATTTCCTTCCTTTTCGGGCATTGCATTGCCATCGTCCTGTGATTACCTCCACAGTTAACATATTTTTTGGTTGATACCAAAATAACACTCCATGTAAAGGGAATACAAATGATATGTTGTGAAGGAAGCACTGTTAACAAATTATAAATACATATTTTTCATTTAATCTAAATTAAACATCTTAGTTATATTTTTACAAATTATTGTCATTCTTTTAATCACTTCCTTATTCTATCACTAACTAAAATAAATAAATTTTTCTCAAGTATCACAAACGAACTCTAAGAATGAACTTTAAAAATAAATGAAACAGTGGAATATAGTAATTTGGAGTTAATAAATGTAAAAATAGAGTAAAGGTCTACAGGAAATAATTACAATCTATCTTTTTAATATATTTCTTATAAATCGGGTTTGAGAGATGAAAAAAAAAGCATTTATAGGTTACATCGCCTAAATAAGTGAAACGGTGGCATTTTGCAACAATACAAGGCCTATGAATCAAATCATTCTTTGTTCTGATTTTAGTGAAATTGTTGTATTAATTCTTTTTTTTATTATATAGCAATTATAAGATTTAATAGTTATGTAAGAATTAATAAAATATGTTAATGTAAGTTGAGAGAACCAATTTTATGTTATGAGAACCGATTAAATATATAAATTGATTATAAATGGTTCTTAAAAAGACTGCATTCATATATTCGAGCTGTTATGTAAAAAGAGAAGTGGACTGTGTTTAAGGATGAATTCTTTTATCAAGAAGAAGATTCCATGCTTCCAACGAATAAACAATATTGAATCCAACTCCAAGAGGAAATCTCCGATCGCCAATTTACCTACCGTACCAAGCAAGAAGAGAGCTTTCCATTTTTGGAGTCATAGTATTGTAAAAACGTATAGTTCCAACACCACACTCTTTCACTTCCTATTTCAAAGTCAAATTCGTTTATCTATATCATAGCATGCATAATATATATATATATATATATATATATATATATAATATATGAGGAATTAAACCACATTCTCCGAAGACAATTTAATTCAGAACAGTTTCGGTGTATCTCACACCCTTTTTCAACTGACACTGGATAGAAAATATAAGAAAAGTGCTTACAAACATAACACAGGGTCAGGTCGTGAAAGATCCCCTCTTTTTTATCCCCAATCCCCTACTTGTGGCTAATCAGGGGGGAGGAGGGGGGAGGCCTAAACATATTGAAGGGCTGACATTTTAATATATATATATATATATATATATATATATATATATATATATATATATATATATGTGTGTGTGTGTGTGTGTGTGTGCGTGTGTGTGTGAGTGTGTGTGTGTGTGTTGTTGTGTAGCATTCTTTCTTGAATTCAAATTTTGCTGAAGACCATTGTGTATTTTGCCTTAATTAATTTTCTTTGGCAACTTTCTCTTCTTGTAAGTATCTTTTTTATTCCATCTTGTAGATGCTAGATTACTTGTCCAGTATTCATTTTTCTTTTTAAATGAATGTGCTTAGCAATTTAGTTTGGTTTTTACCAAACACAGTCATTTAAAAAAGAGATGAATACTGGATAAGTATTCTACCATCTACAAGATGGTATAAAAAAGATACTTACAAGAAGAGAAAGTTGCCAAAGGAAATTAATTAAGGCAAAATACACAATGGTCTTCAACAACAAAATATATATAAAGACAAAAAAAAATGCATATTCTATAAAGTCCATGTTACTTTAGTTAGTCATTAATCTCCGTTTTCTTCTAATATGACGCACAAGATTCAGAGAAAATTACATCAATTCTCTAATATTGATGAATAACGTTTATAAATACAAAGGTAATCCAGCATTTGTTTCGATCCGCTAGCCAACTAGGAAGCTATCTATTTCAGGTCCACACAATTGATCTAATTGTGCTCTTGATATTTCAGTAAGTCAATGCCCATTTTTATGTCCCAATGGATATCTAGCAAATCACCGGGGAACCAAATGGGACTGTCCCCAAAACATTGTATTTATGCTAGAATCACACTTGGACTGCGCTTAGAACTATCCCTAAACAATCTTCATTCTGTAGGATTATACGAGGCAACTTCTAACAGTGCAGTAAGCAAATTGTTTTTCGTCCGGAAAAACATTGAAAAAGTCTGATCCTTTGTTCTGAAATGTGTCTTTTGCAGAGCTGTTATGAAAGTTGTTGTTTTTTTTTATTTGCCTTGCGCTGTTTTCTTGGAGACTGCCAGATCACGTGCTAAGAAGTCATTCAGTCCCGCCTGAGTAAAACGTTGATGGACTAATAACTGTTTGGTTTTAGATGATGAATCTTCGGAATATGAGACCTTCCTCTTTAAACTCCTGGTCAGATTTACTGTTTTCATCTTCAGAGGAGGCCTAACCATTAGATATTGGAGGTGAAACTTCCTCAGAATGCGGTGTATATCGAATTGCAGAGGAAATACTAGGAAAGAAAATATTATGCCGTTTTTCTTGCCAACAACGGCATGATATTTCAATCTACATGTATTGGAGATTTTAAAGTTTTAAAATTTATTTAAATTTAAAAGGTTTAATCGACGTGAAAACAACAAAACCGCAAGATTTAAAGCACGGAATGAGTTGAAAACTCTTAAATATTTAGATTAAATCAAATTACGATGGGATCCTGATTCCCAAGTATTTCTCTAACACACACACACACACACACACACACACATATATATATATATATATATATATATATATATATATATATATATATATATATATATATATATATATATATATATATATATATATATATATATATATATATATATTATATATATATATATATATATATATATATATATATATATATATATATATATATTATATATATATATATATATATATATATATATATATATATATATATATATATATATATATATATATATGTATATATATATATATATATATATATATATATATATATATATGTATATATATATATATATATATATATATATATATATATATATGTATATATATATATATATATATATATATATATATATATATATGTATATATATATATATATATATATATATATATATATATATATATATATATATATATATATATATATATATATATATATATATATAATGGAAGATATCACATTAATGTGATCTATATCAATGAAAGATAATGGTAAATCATAAGATTTCATTTATAACTATCAAACTAGTTTCGGCAACATGCCATTTTCAACTAATAATTAAGAAACTAAGCAAAGAGCACAGTATATATAAGGTAAGACACATCCTAAACAAAATGAAACAGCAGCAAACAATCTGGAAAAAAAACTTGAGTGAATCTGGCGTGAATGACAAGCTAAACTAAATGAAATGTAACCAGAAACAATCTATCTAGAAAGTTGCTAATCCTCGTCCGGGGCTTGGGGCTTATAAATACGATTGGCGACTCTATTCATTATATATTTGTTAAATTTGTAGTGCCCTTCAGATAAATTGAAATTATCAACTTTGTTGATGATGATGGATTCCGCAATTCTGCTCTGAATATAATTGTTTGATTTATAAATGATTTTTGCATTGTTAAAATCAATCCTATGGTCATGCTTTTGCATGTGCGTAAAAAGACTTGAAAAGTTCGTACACCTTCTGATATGAGCTAAATGTTCTTTCATCCTCTTATTAAAGTGGCCTGACTCTCCGATGTATGTTAATTTCCAATTACAATATGGTATACTGTAAAATCCAGCATATACTCAAATATACCCAAAAGGTTACTTAACGCTTTAAAACTTTTACAGAAAGACCAAAACATAGTGATAACAAAATTCTACAAAGCTAACCAAATTATTGTGATGGTTAAAACTCAATATTCGCACAAATTAAATGATCTCTTAAGTGACATCACTACCTATGAAATTTTAAATTCTAATCCTCCTAACAACAAGACGAAATCCCTTAATGACGCTATCGAAAAAATCTTAGGTATCAAATCTGAATTAACCCCAAAATTAAAACAATCAACCCCTTCCTTCCCTACATGTACGGGTTACCGAAAACCCACAAAGAAGGTATCCCACTACGCCCAATCATCTCTTGAATTGGCTCCCATAGTTATAAGCTATCCAAAATGGCTGGCTGGAATCTTATCAAATGCGGTGGGAAAAATCTCTCACTGACATATTATCCACTCATCGGACCTTATTTCCAAAATTTAAAATCTTGACCTCAGTGGTAAAAAATGTTAAGCTTTGACGAAAATAGTTTATTTACAAATGTCCCGGTCGATGAAGCGCTTGACGTCTTATCGAAATTTCTTCCCAATTTAGATATTAACCTACCTTTACCGATTCCTAAAATTATTAAATTAGTGCGCTTATGTGTAATGAATAATGTATTTTCAACTGAAGATAAGTTTTTTCGCCAAAAATATGGTCTAAGTAGGGGTAATCCCCTTTCCCCCAATCCTCCGCAATCTATTTATGGAAAACTATGAAATGACCCTCAAACCTAGGATTCATTCCCAACCTCTTATCTGGTTCCGATATGCCGGCCATGGCCCATAGACAACAAAAATTTCAATGAATTTTTCAATAACATGAATAATTATATTCAGTGCTCAGTCTATCGAAAGCCTACAAATTCAAATGCTTACATACATTTTTTCTCACTACGTGACAAATCCGTTAAGATATCTGTTATTTCTTCCCTTTTTCTCCGAGCCTATAGAACGTGCTACCAAATTTTCCTTCAGGATTAAATTAACCACCTTATCTGCAATTTCATTGAACTAAACTATCCAATTTACCTCATAAATAGATGCCATTCTAAAGCACGAAAAAATTCTATGCCACCTCCACATCACGAAGGGACGATTTAAAAAAAATGTATTAGTTAAACATACGCTTCAGCTTTGGCTCCTCTAAAATCATATGCGAACGGAAATAACATAAATATCACATTTAAATATTCTAATACCACTCGAAAATCCTTGACTAGACTGCGCCCAATCAATTTCGATGATGGAGTTTACAGTATACGATGCTATAATTGCAAATTAACATACATCAGAGAGCCAGGCCACCTTAATAAGAGGATTTAAAGAACATTTAGCTGATATCAGAAGGTGCACGAACTCTTCAAGCTCTTTACACACATGCAAAAGCACGACTATAGAATTGATTTTAACAATGCAAAAATCATTTATAAATCAAACAATTTTATTGAGAGCAGAATTGCGGGTTGCAAGATTTATAGTTTATTTCAACTCAGCTTTCCGTTATGTTTGACCAGCTTCTGAACGAAATTATTTTTCACTGATTAGACATTTCAAAATCATAAATTTATATACTATCCTTAATCCTTTCTTTAAAGATTAGCCTAAAAAGGATATAAAATGCGGATATCAAAACAAGTGAAAAGAATGGGGTTCAAAGTTCGTATAGGGAATCCTAGATAATGAGATTTTTATGCTATTTAACCATTTAATCTATTAAGAGTTTTAAAGTCCTTTGATTAGCCGCCTCTTAGCCAGTAAGCTATGATCTCTCTACTTGGATTAAAAGAGCTTCCACAATGTGAAGGCGGGTGCGGTCAGTTCTCCGTTTGATTAAGGTGTTATCCTCTAAACCTTCTCTCTATAGATGGTCCCGTGTTGCATTAAATAATGTTTTTGATGGCGCCGTTTCGTATATACATGGTGAGTCAAAAAGATAAGGATGAAGTTATTATTCTAATGTATTTATTCGAAGAATGAAGCTTATAATCATCATGGGGGGCAGTTGAATTCGTAAATTCTATTGGGAGCTTTCATTTCTTTGTTTTTTGCTAATTGTCTTAGTTTTGTATTATATTATCAGTTGTAATCTTTCTTCTTGATTCGTGCAGTTTGCCTTTTGATGTATAATATTCTGTTATTGTTCTTTCGACTTTTTTATATGACTCACCCATTTAGTTTTTATAGAACACATTTATTGGGCGTTTCATATTATCTTCTTCTTTTATTGTTATGTAAGATTTTAAAAGTTGTTTTTATCTTTTTATCTACCATACCTTTGGATAAACCATTGTTAATTAGTAATTGCTCTATTCGTTGAATTTCTTTATGAAATAATGCCCATAAAGAGCTATGCATTTGTATGCGCGTCTGAGGTAAGATCGTATGACACTTATTTGTATCTTTCAGTTCAAAAATCTATGTTAGTAAAATTAAAGTAACCGCATATAAATGTTACCCTTTATCTAATTATTTCGAAAGTCTTTCGAAAAAAATAATATTATGCTCTTCTCTTTGCCTCGTGGGTCTAAATAAAAGGACAACATTCATTCTATTATGATTTATTGCGAACTCAATAGCTAAATTTTAAGAAGTAATATCTTGATTTACATATTTCATTATCGCAACTAACTCGTTTTTAATATATAAAAGAACACCTCCGCATTTTCTTCTAGACTTTTCTATGTTAAATCTTTTGTATCCTGCTAGGTTTAATTACCCCCAATCCTATCTACTGTACTATTTTTTATCCATGTCTCTGTAACTCCAACAATACTAAACTATTCAGACGCAACTAATACCTTTAATTCATCATTTATTTTCATTAAAACGAGGGTATTTTTTGTGCCAAAACATGACAATTTTCGTATTAGATGTTCAGAATTGCCATTTTGTATATCATTATAGTATAATATTAGCAATACACCTGAATTGCAAACACAGGCAATACACTCTTCAAATAAATTATCCACTATTTCCAGGATTGTTCGAAAAAAAACAACCTTTGAGAATTTACTAAAAGTGTGCCCAATCTTGCAGATTCTACTCCGTTTAGATTTAGTCCATTTGGCATATCCATGTTGCGTCATTTTTAAAAATGAACCCAAAAGATGAGGAAGTTATTGCTTCTTGGAAACAAAGGATCTTTAAATAACTAACAATATAAGGCGCAGTGTCTAGGAAGCTGCTGCCAAAAACCACACGCAGTAATATACCTGAAATAGTAATTATATAATTCCTATCTTTAATTTCTCTGAATAGAATTCTATAACGCACAAGTAGTTAATCCGACCTAGTAGGAAACATATTATTAGTACCCACATGAATTTTGAAAGGAGTAGTTTTCATAACCTTGTCTGAAAAAGTAAAAGAAGAATTAGTTCTTTTCGACTTTACTACCCGAATAGCAGAAAAGAAGGCAAAGTGAAGAGGTAATTAATAGACATGTGAGAGTGCCATCAGTTTGATTTGAATTAAATCCGACATTCACTCATGTCAAATGTAGATATTCAGATGTTAAAGATGGGCATGGACTCTTCTTAACGTGAACCCAATGCTGCGATGGCTTCAGGTTGCTTTATGTCGTCTCCGAATTGGACACACTCGCGGGACGCACCGCCATTTGATGGAGAGCTCGCTGGCGCCTTATTTTGACAACTGCGTTGTCCGCCAGCTGTTGAATGGGACATTCTAGTTAAATGTCCCAGTCTGGGTGATCCTCGTGCACTTTACCTGTTCTGGTACCAGGGCGAGCGGGGTGCTACCACTTATCCCTTATACTCGAGACTGCTTTATGCACACAGACTTGTGGAATATGTGACTTTTTGGAGGAGGTTGGCTTCCTCCATTATATTTGACTCTTTGTTGTAGGTCGCATGTTCCTGTGCCAGGGGGGAGGCGGGCCTACCCTTAACGCCGGAGTACGACTCCTTCTTGTGCATTTTGATTTTATATTTTGTTTTTATTTGTTGTTGTTTTTTTAACTTGTCTTGCTTTTGTTCCTTTTTTGTCTTTGTTAATGTTATTTTCTTGTTTTTTAATATAGTTTAGTATTAGGCTTGCCCTTAATTATGGCGACTTTTGCCCGAGGAGGCAGTCGCCAGATGGTCTCTTAAAAAATCCTGATGTGGAATGCGATTGGTAACAGTCAAGAGATATTGGTAACACTGAGGGTGACTCGAGGGGATTGACAATATAGGGATGAATGGAGTTGAAATGCCAAGGCAGATAAAAATGGACTAGAGGTGCTTTTGTGTGACGAGAGACTTTAATTCGTTGGTAAGAAATGCAGTCAGTTGTCTATTTTGCCTTTCTGCCTTTCTTCCATGTGACACGAATAGATGTTCAATGAGCTTTCGAGTCTCCCAAAACATTTGAATTCATAAGACTATGACTCTGGTTTAAAAGGTGCCGAGGATAGACGAAATAAACGAAAAGCCTAGACAGTCAGGTAAGGAAATGTCTGATCACGAGATTTTAGGGCTAGACATAGATTTTACCAGCTCCTCTTATCGAATAGTGGTGGTTTACAGGCCGCAAAGACAGTCAGAAGAGTTAGACTCAAGCCTGTATTCAAAGATCACCGACCTAATAAATAGTCGCACGAGTTTGGTCATTGGTAAGTTCAACTGTCGTGGGACTGACCGGAGGAACTGGCCAGCGATGCGGAAGGTAGAAGATTGATCGAGTTCGCTCAGGATAACTTGCTGACACAGTGGGTAGAAGAGCCAATCAGGGTGAGATCATGTTAGACTTGGTGTTTACCACCGAGGACGACATGGTATCCGGACTCAGCGTGGGAGATTGTTTGGGCGGGAGCGATCACCGCAAAGTCACGTTTTCCGTCCACATTTCAAGTGAGAGACACTCTCGCGTCACTATCTTTAAACCCGACTTCCGACGCACGAACTTTGCGGGTCTTTGGAATGCGATAGTTCGGCTTGGGCCCGCAAGAAGAGAAGAAGACTCGAAAAAATGGTTGGCGTTTAAAGAAAATTTTATGACCCAAATGTTTGCGTTGTCCCCAGCAGAAGGAGGAGCGGCAATCCTCTCCAACCGAGAGGGTTCAATCGAGGCATCACCGCAGTGATAAGGAAACAGGAAAACTGCCTACAATAACTGGAAAGCCACCTGTAATGAAGAAAGGCTTTTTCAATACAGGGAAAAGTGTAGGCAAGTTAAAGCACTGGTGCGCATAGCTAAGCGCAGCGAGCAAGTTCGGGTGCCCTTCCTCGGTAAAGAGACCCAAAAAGAATTTTTCCTGCATGTCAATAGCTACAAGCCGCTTCGTCATAACATAGGGCCACTGAGAGATGACAATGGCGTGTTACGGAAGTCGGAACCAGACATCGCCAACGTGTTGAACGACTATTTCGTCTCGGATTTACGAGGGAGGTTGACAGTCCAACTCTGAGGCCGGGGAAATATCTAAGAGGGCGAAAACCTATGCGAAAGAGTCTTAGAGAGAAACGAAGTAGTAGCCAGACTAGGAAACCTTAACCCGTATAAGTATCCAGGAAGGCTTTCTTCTTAGAGTCCTCCAAGAAGTTAGTGGAGAGGTCGTTCCACACCTCACCACCATTTTCAACAAATCTTTGGAAACTGGAGAGGTGCCAGAAGACTGGAGAATAGCAGACGTAACTTCCATCTAAAAGAAAGGGGACCACGAATGCCCCGGTAATTACCGGCCTATTAGTCTGACATCCATCGTAGGCAAACTACTCAAGGGAAAATCGCAGACCGTATAGTGCAGCACTTAGAGTCGCACAACCTGATCTTAGATTCCCACCACAGATTTTGCAAGAACCGTTCATGTCTCACTAATCTACTAAAACTTTTCCACAGTATTTTGAGTGAGTATGACTGTAGTCAAGCAGTATATATCTTATACCTTTACTTTCAAAAAGCCTTTGATAAAATATCACACCGCAGGATGATAAATACAGTCCGCGCCGTTGGCATTACCGGCAAGGGAGCCGAATAGATAGAAAACTGGCTCTCGAAACGGAGGCAACGAGTAAAAATCAACGGGATAGCCTCGCAATGGGCGCTAGTCAGTAGCAGGGTACCCCAGGGCTCAGTGATTGTGCCTATATTGTTCATCATCTACATCAATGATATAAAGGAAGGACCAATATGCTCGATAGCCGAGTTTGCCGACGATAGAAAGCTAGGAGGTAGTGTGAGCTCGCAATAAGGAGTGGAAGGCCTGCGAAATAGCCTTCTCAGGATAGACGAGTGGTCAGAGAGGTGGTAGATGCCATTCAACCTTGATAAGTGCAAGGTAATTCACATCGGCCATGCTAACCCTCGGTAAAATTATTCCTTGGTAGGCAAACAACTAGATACCACTGACCTTGAGAAAGATTTAGGCGTGCTAATCAGCAGTGATCTAAAGTTCTTAAGGTGGAAAAGAGGGCCCAGCGAATGCCAGGGTACATAAAGAGGCATTTTCGGTTCCGAAATAAATATATTGTTCTCGCCTTGTAAACTCTCTAGTCCGGTCACACCTTGAATACGCCGTACAATTCTGGTCCTCAACCCTGAGGAAGGACATTTAACGGCTGGAAAGGCTACAAGCCAGAACCACAAAACTGATCCCCTCTCTTAGACATAAAAGTTATCAGCAAAGGCTGCGAGAACTGGGGATGCTCTCCTTGGAGACTCGCCGGTTAAGAAGCCAGCTGATTGAAACTTTTAAGATAATGCGAGGAGTTGAAAACGTAGATCACAGGAAGCTGTTCACGTTGAACCGCAAACGCTACACGTAACAACGGTTACAAACTGGAAATAACGCAATTCCATACTAGCATTTGCGGAAACTTCTCGTACAAAAACTGCGGAAGGTGGAACCGTCTACCGCCAGAAGTGGTGAACATTTCGTCAGTCGAACAGTTCAAATCTCAACTTGACAAGATAATCCACACCCTGACTTAGATGGTACCAACTTAGTATAGATTATAAATCTGAGTAAAGTAGATAGGTTTCAACATATTAGAAAGATTCCCTGTTTGTTTTCTTTTTTTCAGCACATTCAGGTATCGTTTCAGCTTTCTGGCCCGCAAATGCGGGTGGGAGAGGTGGGCGGGGAGAGCATTCATCTATGCTATACTTCCTCTTATGCCCTAGGTTAGGGCGTTCCCAAAATAGTACCTCCACGGTATGGTCAGTAATGTCCTTTGAGGTACTACTATTCCTTGTGACTCCTTGTGATCATAAGACTGGCAAGGATGTCCTGCAATTATATTCCTCGAATGTCGAGTTGAGAAGTTTAGCGCAACGTTTGCGGCTCTGTGTGGTGTTCCTGAGCAAGTTGTAGATTTTCATGGTCGATGGGTAAGGGAAAATAGATTCGTATGCTCGAAATTGTTTAACTGCGAGAAAACGCGTTCGGTGTGAATTTAGAAGTACTGGAGCATAATGAATGTCACCCGTAACCTGCAGGATTAGGTCCCAATTGGGTTTGTCAACTGCAGAATGTTCAGAAGAATTTCCATGAGCCGAGAGAGCACTAACCAATGGCATGTGATCGTAAAGATAATAAATTCATGCCATTCCAACTACAAGCGGAACTGGCCTGCATGGTAAACTCAGGAAAGTTCTCAAGAAATGTGTTATACTACTTTTCAAAATCAGAGAGAAAAGGAGAGAAGAAAAAGAGGTTGTTAAAGGTCAATTACCTTCTGGTGTAGTTTCGCTTCTACGTGAATTTAGAAAGCATTTGAGGCAAAGATGATAAGATCACCGGGATAGAGATGGACCAAACAAGTAGCACGGCCCAATTAGAAGATTGATGGTAAAGCTACTACTCTACAAAAGTCAAAATTGATGTATGTTTATATTTGATGTAGTATACTTTTTGTAACTCCCCAAAATAAATAAACAAATGCTTGATATGCTACTTATCGGAAAATAATATGAAGGTTTTAATTTTTTTTAATACAAGGTTAGGCAATTACAAACATACAGTTTATCCACAGACTTTTTGGAAAAGACGTTCTGACTGTCTTAATAGCAGTCTTTTAAAGTAATTTAAAATTCGATGGTTTTAGTAATGCCATTTTATAGGGATAGCATCGCCAAATTGTTTAGTCTCTCTTGTGAAATTATTGACTGTATGTTTTAATCAGTTTTAGTTTTGAAAACTCCTTTCACCCGATGCGACTGTTACAGACATTATTAAGTAAATCATCAAAGAAATAAAAACATTAGAAAATGCTGAAAATCGATTTTTTATTACCAGGTATTCAAACAGAGATTAAGGCTTAATGACAATGGAGGAAAGTAAAGTTTTCAGAGCTTCAAATTCTTCGTTCAACAAATAGCCATCCACGTCTTTAGTTTGTTTCAGTAACTACCTCTTCATCAATGCTCCATTTTATTGTAGTGCCAGTTAAAGTTACTACAAAGTCTACTGTGTGTTTCCTTAGTTCTACCTTTTGTAAACTTTGAAAGTTATTTAGAAGTAAAAAAAAAATTACATGACTTTTAAGTTGTTTAAATCTGACTCCATAGATTGAATAACTTAGTCTAGCACCAAGCTATAGCACTGAACTGCATATATATGCTTCTTTTGGATCATCTAAAGGTTGATCTTTTGCCTCATATGAAAAGATTCTCTTCCTTTTACGTAGTTTTTTCTTAAAATTGTTTAAACACTAATGGTAATTCAACAGTTTCAGCCAATTCATTTGCGTCTACTAGAACATCATTAACACCCTTCTTCTCGGTAAATTCTTAGTCACGATAATAATTTTTCAAATGACTTCATTATTTTATCAATGTCATTTGTTTCACTTTGTAGTTCCTTACTTAGATAATTAACTTTAAAAAGTACTCCATACTAAAATATCAAAGAAACTAAAAATCTTTAATCTGTTAGCTAGTTTGCTAACGATTCACCTTCTGCTTTTACCTTAGGCTCATATGTTATCTCTGATATTTTCACAAGTGCATCATATACTTCTCCAACATGATAATGAATAGCTTTATCACTATCAATCCGACACTCCCACCTTGTGTTGTTCAAGAGTTTCACTGATAACCCGGGTACATGTTGTTGTTGTTTTTTTTAAACTTCCCACCTCTTATTTGATTCTGAGAAAAATATGTAAATCCTTTGCCAAATCCAAAAAATGTTATGGCGTCTGGACAACACTTGCCTACATCTGCGAGTAAAAGGTTATAATTGTGATATGCACAGGGTACAAGAAAACTCTTGAATTGTCTTCTAACAGTCGTGCTTGTATTACAGAGATGTGACCTTTCATGTTGCTACCATCACCATAGCCTTGGTCTCGAATGTCTTTCACCTCTAAAGTTAATTCCTTCAGAATGTTTAATAATGTTGTATATAAATTTCCTCTTGTGCTACTTTCAATTTGCATAAACTTTATGAAATGTTCCTAAACACACGAAGGAGCGAAGTTACCATCAGACACATACCTGATCGTTAGACATCATCTTAATTTGGCGCGGGGACCCCTTAAGGCGCAAGGCCAAATTTGATCATATTGGTCAAATCGGCTTAAAACTGGCCCTGGGAACACCACTAATAACGCCCTGCCACACTGAATGCAATCTGTTGTTGAGTGTTCACTGTTCTCTTCCCTTTAGCCTTCTTTTATCGACCTTAATACTTGACAACCAATACCGCGCGCATCATTATTTTTCTCAATAAGCGTTTGTTTGTCACTTTATTGAATGCTTTTTGAAAATCAAGATGGATCACGTCGACATTTTTACTCAAATCGTACTTATTGATAATTTTATGATTGAACTCTAATAAATTGTCAGACAGGACTTGTTTTCATAATACCATGTTGCGTTTCCTGGATAAGGTTATGGATATTGAGATGTTCGACTACTTTGTTCAACTCAATTGACTCAAGCAGTTTGCCAACTATGGATGTTACGCTTATTGGTGTGCAGTTTGTTGGTGATTGTCAATCGCCTTTCCTAAAGATTTCCGTAACATTTGCTAGTTTAAGCGGCAGGGGAAAAAAGCTATCGTCAAGAGGCTTATTGAACAATTGAAAGTGGCTCTGCCATCATTTCCTTTAGCTGTTTTAAGTTACGAAGATAAATCATGTCCATACCTTGAGATTTACCTACCTTTAGATAATCAATGCAGCCACTTACATCATCTTTCCTGACCAATATGGTGCTTAGAATTGTGCCTTTTCTGACCAATGGGGTAATATCTAGGATAATTTAGTTATCTTATTTAGTAAATATAGTTACAAAACAATTATTCAGGATTTCCATTAAATCTTTAGGATCAGAAGACAATTCTCCATTAGCATCTCTCAAGGTACAAATTGATTTCTTTCTTGACCTTCGATTTTTAAAGTACTGATAGAACATCTTTGTAGGTTTTTTTGCCGTGCAAGTTTAATTTCAATTTTTTAACAGCACGTTCTGGGTCCTAAGTACTTACTTACTTGAGGGTAATCTTCGAACTGATTTCCACTTCTTATACGCAATGTTCCTTCTTGTTTTTAACTGTTTGATCTTAATGGCCCAACACTTCTGATTCTGGGTAGGTTGCCCTTTTTTACTTCTTTGCGCACATTGATGATTTACCATTTTAAATTTACTCATAATTTTTTCCCATAATGTGATTTTTGTAGGGACAACCTTTGAAAATATAGGCACAAATTCTGCAAAGTTTTCTCCCTTGAAGTTGGATGCCATCATGCAGTTTTAGTCAGTAAATGCTCTACTAATTGCTGAATCGTATAGAACTGTGATCACTCTCCCCAAGTGGTTCACAAATTTTAACTCTCCTAACAAGTTCTTCATTTCCGCGAGTAGGTTGATCAACGGTCTGCGTGAACAAGTTTTGCTCCATGAGGTTTCATTGTCACCAGTAGCTCTGCAAAATTTCCATTTGGAAAATTTAGGTCGCCGACTATGATCGTACCTCTGGCTACCGTTAAGTCGTGAAGTGAAGCTAACATCTGTTCATCCGAAATATCTGTATGCGAATGAACCCTATACACAACGGCAACACTAAATTTGTTAATGCATGCGGTTAGTTTAGCGCAGACTATCGGCGTCGTTACTGTTGCTTACTACTACCTCAATAAGATCGAGATTTATTTACAATATAGCATAAGTCCCTCACCTCTTTTTATTTTGCTTTCTTTCTAGATCAATTTGTACCTGTTAATTTTTAATTTTCCAATATAATCACTGTTTCTGAGGTGAATCCAGCTCTCGTATATTGTCATTATGGCGAATTTGTCTACTTCAACCAAAAGTTTAAACTGATTGATTTTATCTTATACTCATAACATTTGTGTAGTACACTTTTATGCAAGATGCCCTTTTAGATTTTGGTTGTATGGTTCTCTCTTCTACCCAGGGACTGGACTCAGAATTAAAGATACCTGAAAAAATGTTGTTGCATTGGTAAACACACTTCCGAGTCTTGTTCCAGCGATGGAGTTTAAGTGCTGTGCATAAAAGGCGCCCCACACATCATAAAAGACGTCCATCGCTTCAGTTTTCGGTAGTATACCTGAAAATGCTATAATAGTCCTATTTTGGGGGTAATATTTATAAAACTGTAATCGCTTGAAAACAAATTTAATCACTCCTATTATTTCAAGCACATTTTTGCGAATCCACTTATATAGAATATATTGAGCGGTCATGTTACTATTATAAGAATGAGTTTGACGTCAATTGCGATGCCGTCACAGTTGAAAAGTATTTTGGAAAACAATTCGCACAGTGGCGTCACATTGTCTACATATCTTCGACCGAGCTTACTTCGTCACTTTTTCCCCATTCGTCTCCGTTGTGTATTGGATAGCTTTGCGTTAGGACTTGTAGTTTGTAAGAAATAGATTTTGAAGACATTGTGAAAGAGGTTCTCAGTGATCTTAAGCATGCCGTAGAAATTGGTATGGAAAACGGTGTGATTTGCAACTCTTTCATTTTTCGCGAGTGTAGTGTGTAGTGTAGTGCATTTCTGTCAGATCGCAGTTTTCGCTGCACCTATAAAGTAATGCGTAATCAAAAGCACCGCTGGCTTTGCGGGTTTACTCTAATCTAAATTTTCAAGCACATTTTAGGTTATTTATCCAAACCAGTTCTTCATCTTTGCGTCGCAAGGCGAAATGCGGCAGAATCAACCTTTTTTTTGGCTTTTCGAATTGCTTATACTACGAGGTAATTAAAAATTTAGGGGTAGGGATATAACCCCCCCTTTGTTAGGTTGTTACAAAATGTTTGTAGAGTTTCACAAACTGGTAATTTGAAAATTGAAGTTTAGGTTATGTTAGATCAGGTTATTTTTTAACTATTTTAAGTTATTTATCCAAATCTGTTCTTCGTCTTTGGCGGTCGTGAGGTGAAATTCGGGAGTTACTCTGATTTCGACGAAATCGGAATCAAACATTGTTTTGCCGTATTTCAGCTTCTTGGTGTGCTTGAGTCACCTTTCCTGCACCGCATGGGGCATAAATTGCCTCTTCCTCATCTTGGATAAAATATAACTAATGTCCTCATGCTCCACGAGCCTGATGAGATTACCAACAATAACTTT
This sequence comes from Ceratothoa steindachneri, assembly GCA_963969495.1. Taxonomy (NCBI): domain Eukaryota; kingdom Metazoa; phylum Arthropoda; class Malacostraca; order Isopoda; family Cymothoidae; genus Ceratothoa; species Ceratothoa steindachneri. The sequence goes on from OZ018322.1 coordinate 196,040,617, forward strand.
ACCCCTTGTAATAACATGTATCTACTTTCTAAGGATCATTGTTGACAATCTCCTGGATTTTAGTGAAGAATTCCGGCGTTCTGATGGCGTCTGATCGTCAACTCGGGGTTTTCTTCCTCTCTGCTCTCGCCTCGTAGTCGTATCCTAGATCTTTTAACTCCTTTCTGACCTTTTCCATCATCTTTCTGCTGACGTTAAGGAAGTCTGAAATCTCCTTGTTTGTCCTTCCGGCGCGAATTCCAAGGAAGACTAAATGCCTGTTCTACAAATTGAGGTGTTCAAAATTTCCCATAGGTAATTATTCTGCAAAAAAATAAAGCATAAATGGTTATTGTTTTTAACCAGAAAAAAACCGACGACGAAGTTAAAAAAAATATGCAAAAAATTAATAGTTGTAAAATGACTGCTGTCCGCACCCTGTAGATCGATTCGCAAAAATGTTTCGTCATAATAGCAGAGATTAAATTCGTTTTTCTAAATATTAACATTTTCTTGTATTTAATTTAGCCTAGGTAACTATTATAGACATCTACACAATTGGCAAAGGGATTAACAATATCAGAATCATAAAATAAACTTTAATACAAGTAAAGTTGAATAATAACACAGGACAGGAACGAAAACACGTGAACTTGTGATTGTAAACTATTTTCCCCGCTGAAATTTAAATATAAGTTAAGTGAAGGCTGATAGAATATAAATTTTACTATAAATGAAAATAAGATTCAGGGAAATGTTACTGTTTTGCTAAATAAATTATTAACGCGAATAATAATAATATAAGGAACAAATTCTAACTTGAATTCACATATGGTTGGAAATAGACAACCCCCTTAGGGGGAACAATAGAAATGGACGATGAATGACTAGACTAAATTTGATATGCAAAACAATATGAAATTTAATACTGATTTTTGCTATAATGGACGTCAGCTCTAAAAATCGAAGGTACAATGTTATGGTTTTCGATGATTTTTGATAATATAAAATCAACAATATTTGGCACAACTTACCACTTACAGGAACAGCGACAATAAACAAATTTCTTTAGGTTTACATTTTATATTTATCGATTCTATTCTGAACATATTTACTATAGTACTTTCGATGGTATTCCTATGCAAGCTATTCTAAGTTTGTTATTTTATGAGAAAATAAATTTCGTGCTATCGTAGTGTTAAATCTTTGTTCACTACTTTGAAAACGTTAATTTAAGTTGCTAATTGGTTATCTAGCTAAAGTAATTAGCAATAAATTAAAGTAGTAAAACCATTTAGTCTTTTAAAAATATTAATAGGTTGAGCGAGCTGATGTCCTAGGAAGATCCTTCTGTCAAATCGTTTGCTAAATCAACCAAATCCTAAACTGCCTCACGGATAACATTATCTCTTCCGTCGGATGGTTTTCTTCCGTGGAATTCTTCCAGTTAACCCCTAGTAATAGAGTGCAATACAAGAATAATCTCTAAATCATTCTCATCTTGGACAGAACCTAAATGTGAAAACTTATTATTCATTATTACTGGCAATTTCGCCGTTGTTTCTCTGTTGGGTTCCCTGGCGAATAGGAGTGAACGCGTTGCCTTCGGCTGCAAATGCCTGAGTGACAGGCTCTTACGAGAGGCCGCATCAGCAGCGGTAGAAGTTCCTTGGTCACCTTCGCGGTCATCTTCACGATCAACCATAAGTGAGCACCCTGCCACCTGGGTGCAGAACTGTCTTCTCAAAGCCGCCACGTCGAAACGGAGAATCTGCAATTCACCTTAGAAGGAAATAATTTTACCCTCTACCTCTCTTATCATCGCGTTGCCCCTGCAGCTCTCAACCAATCCATCAAACTGGGCGAGTGAGAAACAGCCACTAGAAGCGGGACAAGTTCATTTTTGAGGAGCCATTCTGACATAGAAGTTAAAGAAGCCAGAATAGCGGACGGTGGAGGACAAGAAATTGGAAACGGAGACGAGAATCGAAACTGGACTCAGCATTGCTGAGATCAAATTCAAATTCCGATTAAGAGAGCCTAAGTACATAAAGTGAGTTTGGGGGGACGGTGCTAATACGAGTAGGTAACCTTTGCTCGCATTGTTGGTTTAACAATTTCTTAAGTATCTTGTCGTATAAATTATAGGGATGAGAGTTGTCTTTGAAAAATGTACGAAGAAACTCAAATTCTTTATGGAGAGAGGAGTAGTTTGAAGATAAGTGATAAGAACGGTGAAGAAGTGTTTTTATACAATTGATTTTGAAGGGTAGGTCGCAGAAACTGAACAAATTTTGTCCTAGGCCAGTGAAGGTTGGTTTTCAATATACCTCGGTGTTCATTTTGTTGCCGGACTTATCTATCAATAAGTCCGGAAATGGAAGGACATTATCATTTTCGAATTCAATAGTATATTTGATGTTGGTGTGCAGGGCGTTGATATATTTCTAAAAGCTGTTTGCTTGATCTTTGTTCTTAAATTTTTAGCGAAGCAGTCATCTACAAAACGGCGATAAAAAAGTGGAGCAAAGCTTTGAGGGCAGTTATTAAAAATCATGTCTTCCATATTTGTCATGAAAATGTCGGCAGCGATGGGAGCAATGGGAGAACCCATACCAACACCATCAATTTGTTGGTAAACTTTACTGTTGAATAATAAATAGCTGTCCTTAAATACGAGTTGCAATGACTGTTTAAGTGGTTGAGGGGTGAATACATGAAAAAAGTTCGAGTTAACAAACGCTCTTCGAAGAATAATATCGATTACTTCATTGAGAGGTATGTTGGTGAACAGCGGCTGAATATAGAAACTAACAACTATCTTTTGCGGGAAACAATATTTAAGTCCAGAAGCTCTTTATCAAAAGAAAAGCTATCTAGTATGTTGTATTGGTTAGTGGTGAATACTTTGAGGAGTTGGGTTAAAGATTCGGCTAATTTGTATGTGGGCAGTGAGTAAGCGGTCAAGGTAGGGCGAAGGGGTACAGTAGGTTTGTGGACCTTTGGAAGGCCATAAAGGAAATCTAAACTTGACCCAGTGGCATAAAGGGTATTGTATAAATCGTAGGTAATGGCTTTGTATGACAAGTTTAGCAAGGAGACGGTTGATTTTATCTTCCAAACGAAGAATTAGTTTGTTTAATGGTTCTGTTACTTTTAAAAATTTAGTAGGGTCGTGAAGGATGTTGTGTATTTTTGAAAGGGTTCGATTTTGTTATGGTTCGCCACTCCTCTTCCTTTATCAGGTCGAGAAATAACTATATTACTATTTTGCGAAAGAGGGACGAAGGATGGAAAAGTCATGTGGTCTAAGAATAATGGAGCAGTATTTGAGAGATTTAATCTTTCAGTAAAATATGTGGGAGAGTTCTGATAAACGTACACGAACTTTGTCGAAATCACCATATATGTAAGTTAAGGATAGGTTATGGGCCAGTTTCTAAAGTGGGAGATAAAAAAAAGTAAATTTATGCTTAATTATAGGGAGACGAAATTGTAGGCCTAAAGATAGAAGAAATTGCTCACGGTTATTTAAACGGTAATCGGAAAGATTACAAACAGCTGTATCAGGATGTAGGAATTTCAGAGAATTGATGCCTAATTGAGGTTTCTTCTTGTGCCTTGACTAGTGCGCAGAAAAATCCAAGATGGAGAGAGTTGATAAAGAGAAAGAAAATCACAGATCTAGGACTAGCAAAGACCCTAAGGTCCAGTGAAGGCCAGTCTGAGAGGTAATAGATTAATGTCATCCCAAGCTAATAAATAGTTTATTTATTTAAGCTATCGATATTTTTTTCTTACACAATTATTTACGAATATACCTGCATATTATCATGTATGTTTCTAAGTACGTACACACTTAATTAAGAGTGTACTTATTGTTACACAAGTTTTAATAATGATATTACTTCACGTACTCACATAAAGGTGATAAAATACCTCTTCCTCTCCCGCAGCGCCAGGTCTGTTAGTATTGAAAATAATAATAAAATATAAACAACAAGGGAGCCAGAAAGAATATGGAAAATACATTTTGACTCATGCTCTACAAATAAATACCAGCTGGTATTTAAATTATTGCAGATTTATTAGAGTCAGCATTTTAAAAATAATAAGAAAAACTGTTTTGCTTTACTGAATCCAAAATCGCGCTCTTGTCGTGTTCGTAACTGAGGTGAATTTCAAGCCATAGAGCTTTGTTATTTAATAAAAAAGGTAAAATATTGACAAATATGGGTTAAATGATCATGTGTAATTAGAATGATTTTTCAATATTATTTCAAAAGTAAATATTTGAATCCATTTCATTTCCAGAAAGGTTTATTTCAAAAGAAAAGCGTTGCCCGCTGCCTCCGTGTGCTTGGTTCATACATATCCCACCCCAAAACGGAATTTTCGAAGTAAGAAATAACTATTTCCGAGAAAAAATATTCCATTTTCACTTTCATGCGGTGTGTTGTATTTATTTCAACATTCTCTTGTGCTCATGAGAGATATACATTGTATATTCGTCACGTGATTAACTCAATTTCTCCTTTGTCTTTTGAATTCCCAATTAATTTCCCTCACTTTCACAGTCCCGATCGACCTTGCGAAGTGTGCCCTAAAAGCTTGACTATTCAAAGATTTTTTATTTTTTGGTCTTCCGCGTAGCCAAGTGGTTAAAAGTTCACTTTTACTGAGATCAAAGCGGTTGCTCGCTGCCTCAGTGTGCTTGGTTTATATGCCACCCCAGCATGGATTCTTTCGAAGAAAAAACTATGCCGTTTTCTCTTTCTTGCGGTCTGTTGGATTTATTTCATCATTCTCTCGTGCTCATGAGATATATATATATATATATATATATATATATATATATATATATATATATATATATATATATATATATATATATATATATATATAAAGAGAGAGAGTAAGATTAGAAGATCTCACATTAACGCTATTCGGTGCAAGAAATAATAACTACAATATTTGATTCCGATTTATTTACGAACTGAACTAGTTTCTGCTTTTGCCATTATCAACTGTATAATGAGAAGTAAGATATGAGACTCCAGTATATAAAGGTGAAAAATCAAACCAAACAAAATGAAAACCATGGAAATATAATGGAAAATATAAATATGTTTATTGATGGGAAACAACTGTTAATCCCTGGGATTGAGCGATTCTGGGGGGTTTATAAATGGATTGGGCAACAGTATTAGAGATATATTTGTTAAATTTATATTGTCCTTCAGAAATATAAAAGTTATCGACCTTGCTATTAATGATTGATTCAGCAATCATCCTTTGTATATAACTGTTGAATTTATAAATAATTTTGGAGTGGTAAATTCGATTCTATGGTCATAATTTTGCATATGAGCAAAGAGACTGGAGGAAAGTGAGCCTCTCCTGATATCTGCGTGGTGTTCTTTTATCCTCTTACTAAAGTGACACGACTCACGAATGTAGGATTTTTAACAATCTTTGCAGGGGATTAAATATACACCTGCGTCTTGGTTGGCGGGACACAGTTTGATCAAAGTCATTTGGATTGTATGTGTCTATTTGAATGTTATATTTATGCTATTTTTTGTAGCATACGATTTTAATGGGCTAGAACTGGAGCATATGGGAAGTTTATACATTTTTGAAAGTTGTCCTTTTGGTTGTGGAAATAGAATAAATGTTTTTTTCTGACGTTAGAATAGCATTTACAATTTCATTAAGCTAAAATATCCCATTTGTTTCATAAACAAATGCCATTGTTTATGAAAAATAAGAGAAAAGAAATCATGGTACAGTCTCCTGCGAGACTACCTATGCGAAATACCCCACCTTACCCATTATGAGCGTCGGTTATCTTGCTATGAGTTATTCCAAAAAGGTCGTATCTACAAGAACTATCCTTTTCTGAACACGCAATGACAAATAAAATTTATAAATAATTATATAACTAATGTTTTAAAAAGTGGAAATTGGTTACATTGGAAAAAATATAATCTTACCTATTTTATTTGAATGTTAATTTGATCCTCCTCTTTTTTTCAATAAATAGATTGATGACTTTCCATAGAACTTGTCATTCTTAATGCTTTTCGAATGAGCCTTTTTGATTGCGATTTGAGCCAAACTGCTGAATCTTTCTTGTCCTTGCGCATTCCTCGTGTAATTTTAAAATCTTATTAGGTACGAAAAGGATCGCTCAGCTGAAGCTTGCTGCTTGCTTTAAGTAGTCCATCAAGGTCGATGGGGACGGGTGCCGTCATATTGAGGGCATCAAACCTGCGTTAGGTTTAAAAGGGTAGTAATGTGTGCAGTCTTTGGACCCGTCTCTTGACCGAGGGGAGAAGGAGCCTGGTAGAAGGAGAGGCTCGAGACGACCAGGTTTCATCCTCAGCTGCAGGGAACTGCCGAGACACCGGTGTTGGTGCTCGCCTATAGACACTCCCGATCCAGGTTTGTGATTCAGTTAATCTTCCTCTAGCCTTTGCGTAAAAAGGCAGAACCCACAAGGCAGGGGGGTGCAGTGGCTTAAAGGCCTGTACGCTGTACCTCTGGGGCCCACTGATGCTCCGAGTTTACCTGCTGATGAGTGAACATCGATAGTTATTTTTCTCAATGAAGCTGCTGTTGTTTTTCTTGAATTGGCTCGTGAAACAGTAGTAAGTCGGATTTAGGTTTTTTATTGGGAGTTTGGGTGACTTTTAACTTTACGGTTAGTTGACTGCTTGGTGTTTTCTATTTGCTGGTATTTTGTATCTTATCTTTTGATGTTTGACGCGGTTTTTCTTTTTTTGAAGCATGACTGTGTAAATGTGCTTGTGATTCTGGCGCTATATAATAGTGTGATAGAACGAGTTGAAGCTGCGTTAATTTAAACTCCTATCCCATATTATTTAAAACCACGATGCTGCCCACGTGCATCTTCGATTCGAAGCTTGGAGTCTTATCACAGCTACCGGATGTCAATGTTTAAACAAGGAGGTTATCGTCCCCCCCGTTCGCCCCATACGCCGACCTCGCCAGATTGAGTTAGGCTTATGGGCAGATAAGTCATTGTTCTCCGGCTTGGCTGTGCGTTCCCTCGAAGCTCCCTCCCCATTGTCCCCCACGCCAGGGAGATGTCCTGGCTATTTATATGGAAACTTTACCACTAAGATCAGATTGGAGATCCAGATTTTCGTCGCGAAACATCACCACGACCCTCTCTCCCTTTGTGCGCCAAGGGACCTCGACCTCGAGATTAACCATCACTTGTCCAGAAGGAGGACAATATTTCTTGAGTGCCAAAGGTTTGAGCCTTCCATGACGCCAAGTCCCCGAGGCTTCCCCCTTGTTGTTCAGAGGAGAACAGCACTAAAACAGCCATTGTTCTTTTGAGGCCTTCGCCAAGAAACGGTTCTCACCCCCCCTGTTGTTCAGAGGAGAACAGCATTAGAACAGCCATTGTTCGTTTTGAGCCCTTCGCCAAGAAACGGTTCTCGCCCCCCCCCCTGTTGTTCAGAGGAGAACAGCATTAGAACAGCCATTGTTCGTTTTGAGCCCTTCGCCAAGAAACGGTTCTCGCCCCCCCTGTTGTTCAGAGGAGAACAGCATTAGAACAGCCATTGTTCGTTTTGAGCCCTTCGCCAAGAAACGGTTCTCACCCCCCCTGTTGTTCAGAGGAGAACAGCATTAGAACAGCCATTGTTCGATTTGAGCCCTTCGCCAAGAAACGGTTCTCATCCCCTCCCCCCCTGTTGTTCAGAGGAGAACAACATTAGAACAGCCATTGTTCTTGAGCCCGTAGACAAGAGACGGTTCTCATCCCCCCTTTGTTCAGAAGAGAACAACCTAGAACAGCCATTGTTCTTCAAGCCGTTCGTCGAGAAACGGTTCTCCTTCCCAAGACACCACGTCAGGATCCTTTTATCCCCCTCCTTCGGCTGGAACTCACCAGCGGACCGAAACTCCTTCGCGCCACCTTCCACTGCACCATTAGTGTAAAAGTTACGTAAGCCAAACGTCACCTTTGAGTACTTAACCCTTTTGTCAATTCTATCCTGTGCTTTAAATGGTTTATCGAACCATCCCATCTCTTTAACTCTATATTTGTTTTACCTTTTTAAATCCTTTAAATCCTCGGATTAGCCGAGCCCCCACGACCCTTTTCATTTCCTGTTTATGTCAATATTTTCCGTCTTGTGTTTGTTGATAGTTATTATTAATAAAACTCTATTTTATTAATGATAGCAATATTATTATCCTTGAGCTCAGTTCCACTTCTTAAGCATATCGAAGATACATAATATCGGCCGCCAGACATTAACGCACTCTAAAGATAATTAAGGAAGTTCCCTCAACGAATAGTGTTATATGGTATCGTCGGGAGTCATTCTACGACATATATATATATATACTATTTAAATTTGGTATCAGGTGTGTAAGGTTTAACGCTATATCTTTGCAAACACTGGTCTCAGTCGAGTAAAGCATAGTGTTATTCGTTATAATAATAGAATATAGTAGTTCCCTTTTGTTTTAACGATTGCTATCCCCCTTTTTTTTTTAAACTTAAGAAGCTGGAGTAGCTCAAGGAACTGTTATAATAATTTGTTTGTGTTGTTTTTGTGATTTTAGTCAGTGGTTATTTAGAGTAAGAAACCAAGTACGAATAGGTCAGTGCCCATATTTAGGTAGGCTAATTCTATAGAGGCATAATTCTTGTTGCAAGGAATTTTAGTTGGTTGACTAGTGCGCCCCCAAGTGCAAAGATGACTCCGTTTGAAATCTTTAAAGCGCAAGGAGAATCCTTGGGACTCTCCGGAAAAGAACTAATTGAGTACATTCAAGAGGAGCAAAGAAAAGAGGAAGAACGAGAAAGAGAAATCCAACGAGAAGAAAAAGAAAGAGAAAGAGAGGCATGGATAAGACAAGCTGAGCTTCACCATCAGATTGAATTAGCTCAGATTAAAGCAGAATTTCAAAGAAAAAAGGTAGAAAGAGAAAGGGAAAGAGTAATCCGACAAGAGGAACGAGAAAAAGAAATACAACGAGAGGAACGAGAAAGAGAAATACAACGAGAAGAACGAGAAGGAAAAATACAACGAGAAGAACGAGAAAAAGAAATCCAACGAGAAGAAAGAAGGACGGATTCGCGCTCCTTCCCAGGAAAGCTGACAAAGTTTCCGAGCCCCGTAAAACCCCAAAACTTCTTTCCCCAAAACCAACAACGGGACTCCAAACCTCCCGTTAAGATTTCTCCTCCATCTCTCTTCCCGAAGCGACCAATAATATGCTTCACCTGTGGTGTAGAAAACCACATGAGCTGGAACTGCCCCCAAAATTCTAGGCTTAAAAGCGGACCAGCCCACCAAGTTCACCAGATTAATGCAACCCCGGCTCCCCCGGTGGTGCAGACCCAAGCAGAAACTTCTCCCCCTCCGTCAGGCCACCAGGTAAATTTTGTTTTTGATAAAAGTTCATCGGGAACTTTGAAATATGAGGAGGGCAGCGTGGACGGCTGTCGAGTATCGACTCTCGTCAGGGACACAGGATGTACGTGTTTCATCGTGTCCGACGAACTCCTCCCAGTGGCCTCTAACCACGAAAAATTCGCGGTGGTACATGACCACCTTGGGCGGGCGAACCGATTCCCCGTCGTTAGATGTTACCTGCAGTGTCAATATTATAATGGCTGGGCTGAAGTCATTGTAGCACCCATACAATTCTGTTCCGTACTTATAGGACAGAGCCCCCAAGTAAGTTTCGACCCTGTGTTTCAGGCCGCTCTTCCTCAAGGCCGAGATAAGAAAGAAGGCCAGGAGCCCGTCCCCATCAGAACCCCGATACCGTCCGATTTCTCGGAAACCTTTAACCAGGACTTTAGGACGGCACAAAAGGAGTGTGAATCACTAACACCCTTAGGTGATAAGGCCCCAGACAAGGACACGGAGACTGTCCGTGGAGCCCAAGAAAAAAAGAACCCCCAACGCGCCCATGGAGATACCTTCGTAGAACTGGACGAAGCATCGGCGCTTGAAGAGGATTGCCCCGCGGAGTCCCTTAATGTAATCCAGACAGTGTGCATCCAACCTGATGCCGATTACCCTCCTCCTTCCCTACCAGGCGAGTCTTTGGAACCCTCTGACCTGGATAGTGACGCGCAGCTGACACCACGTCAGAAGAGTCAGCTACAAGAACTAATTAAATGGAGTCACCATTTACCCGCACTATTAGCTCTTTTCGAGCGACTGCGTGAAAATAGCCTCACCATTGGCCCCAGCAAATGCCATTTTTCCCACGAAACCATCAAATATTTGGGTTTCAAAATAGGACAAAGCAAGTTAGGTCCCCATGAGAACAAGATTAAGGCGATCGCCGACATGCCCCTCCCGATTACAAAGAAGCCATTAAGATCGTTCCTAGGATCAGCTTCTCCCTATCAGCGATTTGTTCCGAATTTCGTTGCAATTTCGGCCCCCCTATGCCCCCTTCAAAAAAAGAATTTTCCATATCGTTTACGTTGGAATGATGTCGCTGTTTCCCATTTTAATCAGCTCAAGAGTAAGTTCATTTCTGCCCCCATTTTAAAGTTGCCCAACCCGGAAAAATCCTTTGGGGTTAAGACCGACGTAAGCAACGAAGGCATTGGAGGTGTACTCCTTCAATACGTGGATGACGGAACGAGTCATCCAGTTGCATATGCTAGTCGTCAATTATTACCACGCGAAGAGAGATATGCCACTAGAGAAAAGGAAGCTCTATCAATTATCTGGGTCATAGACAAATTCAAGCTGTACTTGATAGGTAAAGAATTTCAAATAGGAACCGACCACCGTCCGTTAGCCTATATTAGGAATGTGAGACACTCAAACGGCCGCATCATGCGCTGGAGTTTACTCTTGCAAGAGTATCAGTTTAAAATAAATTAGATAAAAAGTTCCGATAACCAGGTCGCTGACGCCCTCAGTAGGAATGCGTTACCGAATAGCGTAGAGTAAGTGTATTCATAGGATTAGTATCTCCCTGTAGGTATATACCGTCTTGTACGACTTAAATTAAGATTCTCTTATAATATAATTAATTAATGTATAATATGTCTGACTTTTGTAACGCTCAATGTCTAATTTTTTTGTATGTATATATATTTGTACCCATTAATTTACGTATAAATTATTTTGTCCCATATGTACTAATTTTATATCATTTCATTGTTCCATGCCCTTTTTTTTCTTTGATTAAGTTGTATTAAAGGTTATTTTCCCCTGTAATCTAAAGATCAAAATAATCATATGTATTGAGGTAATACTAGTTAGGTGCAGGAAGGTACGGTTGGTACAAGAAAACGAGTTCCCTACAACGGAGCTCTATCGTTGTCCCTTCTCTCTCTTTTTTTTCGAAGTGACAACTTCCCCTGGAATGGAGGGGTGTGATAGAACGAGTTGAAGCTGCGTTAATTTCAACTCCTATCCCATATTATTTAAAACCACGATGCTGCCCACGTGCATCTTCGATTCGAAGCTTGGAGTCTTATCACAGCTACCGGATGTCAATGTTTAAACAAGGAGGTTATCGTCCCCCCCGTTCGCCCCATACGCCGACCTCGCCAGATTGAGTTAGGCTTATGGGCAGATAAGTCATTGTTCTCCGGCTTGGCTGTGCGTTCCCTCGAAGCTCCCTCCCCATTGTCCCCCACGCCAGGGAGATGTCCTGGCTATTTATATGGAAACTTTACCACTAAGATCAGATTGGAGATCCAGATTTTCGTCGCGAAACATCACCACGACCCTCTCTCCCTTTGTGCGCCAAGGGACCTCGACCTCGAGATTAACCATCACTTGTCCAGGAGGAGGGCAATATTCCTTGAGTGCCAAAGGTTCGAGCCTTCCGTGACGCCAAGTCCCCGAGGCTTCCCCCTTGTTGTTCAGAGGAGAACAGCACTAGAACAGCCATTGTTCTTTTGAGGACTTCGCCAAGAAACGGTTCTCACCCCCCCCTGTTGTTCAGAGGAGAACAGCACTAGAACAGCCATTGTTCTTTTGAGGCCTTCGCCAAGAAACGGTTCTCACCCTTCCCCCCCCTGTTGTTCAGAGGAGAACAGCATTTGAACAGCCATTGTTCGTTTTGAGCCCTTCGCCAAGAAACGGTTCTCGCCCCCCCTGTTGTTCAGAGGAGAACAGCATTAGAACAGCCATTGTTCGTTTTGAGCCCTTCGCCAAGAAACGGTTCTCATCCCCCCCCTGTTGTTCAGAGGAGAACAGCATTAGAACAGCCATTGTTCGTTTTGAGCCCTTCGCCAAGAAACGGTTCTCACCCCCCCCTGTTGTTCAGAGGAGAACAGCATTAGAACAGCCATTGTTCGTTTTGAGCCCTTCGCCAAGAAACGGTTCTCATCCCCCCTCCCTGTTGTTCAGAGGAGAACAACATTAGAACAGCCGTTGTTCTTGAGCCCGTAGACAAGAGACGGTTCTCATCCCCCCTTTGTTCAGAAGATAACAACCTAGAACAGCCATTGTTCTTCAAGCCGTTCGTCGAGAAACGGTTCTCCTTCCCAAGACGCCACGTCAGGATCCTTTTATCCCCCTCCTTCGGCTGGAACTCACCAGCGGACCGAAACTCCTTCGCGCCACCTTCCACTGCACCATTAGTGTAAAAGTTACGTAAGCCAAACGTCACCTTTGAGTACTTAACCCTTTTGTCAATTCTATCCTGTGCTTTAAATGGTTTATCGAACCATCCCATCTCTTTAACTCTATATTTGTTTTACCTTTTTAAATCCTTTAAATCCTCGGATTAGCCGAGCCCCCACGACCCTTTTCATTCCCTGTTTATGTCAATATTTTCCGTCTTGTGTTTGTTGATAGTTATTATTAATAAAACTCTATTTTATTAATGATAGCAATATTATTATCCTTGAGCTCAGTTCCACTTCTTAAGCATATCGAAGATACATAATATCGGCCGCCAGACATTAACGCACTCTAAAGATAATTAAGGAAGTTCCCTCAACGAATAGTGATATATGGTATCGTTGGGAGTCATTTTACGACAAATAGGTAGCCAATATTTAAATCCTAAGTTTCTATTAAAGACTTCCAAGAGAAGATCATTAGGAGGATATAAGTTTATAAGGAATTTAATTATTTTTAATATCTTTTTGGCAACGCCAGTGAAGCTGCTTTCTATTTTCTCCTTTTTCAATATTCTCTAGAATTATAAAATACTTAAATGAGTTCCTTTCTCCTACAATAAATTCGAATCCTCCAGCTGGTAGAGTCAAAGTAAGCTCACACAATTCTGTTAGTTGTGTTAAAACTGCATCTAACCCACTCTTACGCAAAATGCGAAGCAATTCATTCACTGGTTTCCCTTACAGTTTGTTGTTATTATATAAGGCTAATAGTTCACCCCTTAACCTTTGGCAGTCAAAGAAATCTCCATAAGAATGCTTGAGTGATGTTAGAGCTGATTCATGAAAGACTTTTTTGCTTTCTTCTTGTTTTCTTGGATCAATAAGCCCCCAAAATGTTAACTTATTCAAATTTTGAAATCTCACTTCAATTTGCACGCATATCAAATCTATGATTTCTTAAAATATCCTTCTGTACTTTTCTTTAGGGTTGTCGTAGAGTCAAGGTCGTTGGATGACCTTGTACTGACTCTCCTCAGACGGAACATGGGAGGGGAGTCATACTGAGCCCGTGGGAAAACAATAACAAACTGAGTGCGATAGTTGGCCTAAGTTAAATAACTCCTAGAAGTTCTAGGTTGAGAGAAACTGGTTATAGAAAAATACTTTACTATATACAAAAATAAAGAATATAAGTAATTCTACAATAGATACACAACACGAAATTAAGGGGGTAGGGGATACGGAAGTGCAAAACCAAGGTCACGTAGACTCAAGTTATAATGGGACTCGATAAGGGTCGTTCACTGGACGTACAAACGAACTCTTGAGAGAAAACGAGTAGGCTGAGTTCCTAGGGAATAACGCGTAAATTGGATGGGATGTGGCCTAGAGATGACGAGGATTTGCAATGTCTGATTGCAAACACTTTGTTGAACCTCGCTGAAGATGAACGAGGGAGTACGCCAGGCGAGAACGGAGCTGACCCGAGGTTGAGAGAGGCTTGTATGTTGACTAGCGTCTATCTGGCGAAAACCCTTGTCTCCGGATGCGAACGAAACAGAGTCGAGGGCAGCTCATCACTTCACGGGACTGGCGGTCACGGGATGGCGGGTGCTACACATGGGGTCTGCACAATTCTGCTATCCGCAATTATACTCGCGACTGTACTGGCAACTGTCCTCGCGACTGTAATGGCAAATGCACTGAATTCTGGTGGCGCTTGTCTGAGTATTTATGTGGTCTCAGCAGAAGTGCATCGCTCGAGGCACCGGAAGGGAGCGGGCCTTATCAGATGAGGTGCATCCTGCGTTGATTCTCATGGTCGCGCATCGTTTCCGATCCGTTTTGAGTTTGCCCTGCTTCGAACGCTCTCGTTATCTGCGCCGGATGTGCACCAGTTCCCAGGTGCTGTATGTACACGTGAGGTTTTCTGTCTCTTTCTGACAGGGGTCTTCTAAAGCGTCGTTTCTTTTTTGTTTAATAAAAGGATAAATACCATCAAAAATAGACCATAGTTTTGAAAATGCATTGGTTTTATCTTGTAAGAATAACTATTTCATTAACTTTACTTTATGTCAAATATTTTAGTGTATAACCATTAAATATTACATTTGTGTAATTAAAATATCGCCAAATACATGTAGCAAAAAGTAACAGCTTTCAGTGTCCAATTTGCTGCAGTTGTCCAAGATGAATGAATAAATCAGCAAGTTGTTCATGGTACTCGAGAACAGTTTCAACCAAAGAGTGATTAAAGTTCCAAAGAGTTGATGCAACTTTTGGAAATTGATTTTGAATTTCAGTGTCTAAAAGATGATAACACGTTCACCCAACATAAGCCCAATCGAACATTTCTGTGACCTGGTAGCCAGATCTACTCGCATTCAATATTGGACTCCTATGTATAAATACCATGGGAACGTAGATAGCTACCAAGACTGCATGAGTCAACATCTCTTCAGAGGTGTTCCACCCACTTGTGAAATCGATGCCACTTCGAGTTTCTGCGCTTCACCCAGCTTGAGGGATACTACGCACTGCTAGCTACTTATCCCACGACTTTTGGCACATCAATGTTAGGTAGTGATGATAGGGAAAAATTTGTCCATAGTTGCTGAACATAGTTTGGCGGAAAGCTGATGAAGCGCTCTTCCCGAAAGACACTATACCAACTGTAAAGCATAATGCAGAAACCATAAAATTATGAGATTATTTTATATTGTTTTGCTGTTAATGGCGCCGAAACACATTTTTTAAAGTCGATTGTCTATTTAGAAAGAAAACTTTTATTCGTAGCAAAAAAACTGAAGTTTTATAGCAGTTTTACTATTAACATGAAATCGATTCAAAACTACCGACTCTCTAGTGAAGAAATAGCATGAAGCGCACAAATTAATGTTCTGAAATGGCTTTCATAAAGCCAAGTTATGAATTTTATAGAAAATGTGTGAATGTAATTAAAAAGTGTGTCCACCAAAGTAAAGAAACCTATAATGACAAGTTGCGGTTGTACTGTAAGGATGAACTGCGCAAAATTTCGAGTGGAGACTTGTTCAAGTTAAAAGAAAACTATGACAACCGTTGGAGAGATATAAAAGGTCAAGGATCCAAGTACTAATAATTAATTTTTTCATCGCTATGTAAACCTTTTTGTTTGTAATTTGGCTGTAATAAATTCTCTGTGGGGTTCGGAACAGTTTAGATTAGATCTTTGTATTATTCATGTATAAACTATGGAGATTTATTTATATCCAAACCTAAAGAATGATTATGATTATATATATATATATATATATATATATATATATATATATATATATATATATATATATATATATATTAGCAATAATAGCGGCCTGAAAACAGATCATTGGGGAAAAAAGCTGATGTCAAGCTTATAAAGAGTCTTTCAATAAGGTCGCTCAATTTTTAAATGTAAATAAAACAAATTGTGTGTAATATATGCACTCAATTTATTTTAAATTTGAAAGTAAATATTATGGCATTAATTGTGGAATATGAGGTCGTTTAAATGTCCACCGCGGCTTCGCTTAGTAGAACGTATTTGGGAGGCCCAATTATCGATGACTTTGTCGCATATAACTGGCTGAATTTGCTGGATGGTGTTCCTTATGTTGACTTTGAGGACATCAACTGTTTGCGGATTATTTGCCTAGACCTGCGATTTTTTGTATCCCTAAAGAAAGTAGTCTAATGGCGTTAAATCACATGATCTCGGTGGCCAGTTGACGTCGCCGCCGCGCGAGATGACCCTGCCCTGAAATCGCTGGTGCAAAATGTCTATCGTGGCGTGCGCAGTGTGGTACGTAGCGCGGTCCTGTTTGAACCACATGTCATCAGTATTCATATCAAGCATATAATCCAGTTGAGGCCACAAGAAGTTGCTTATTATCGATCTGTAGGTCTCGCCGTTGACGGTTATGGCAATCCCATCTTTGTTCTTCAAAAAATACGGACCGATGATTCCGTTAGACGAAAATCTGCACCAAACAGTGACTTTGTTGAGATGCAATTGGTATTGATGTATCTCATGTGGATTGTTTTCGTCCCAAATCCGACAATTTTGCTTGTTCACAAATTCATTCATCCAAAAATGGGCGGGAATTTGGGGGCAACTTCCAACTGCTCTAGAGCCCAATCAACGAACACACGGCTATGTTTATGGTCGTTTCCCTTAAGTTTCTAAGTAAGTTAGAATTTGTACGGGTGCAGACCCAGGTCCCTACGCATAATTCCCTAAACTTAAGTCGCAGAAAAGCCAAGTTCTTGTGAACGACGAGAAATGGACTGCCTCGGATTTTCCCGTACACTCTCATTTACGGCAGTGATGTTTTCAGCAGATCTTGCGTTTCGGCGACGTGCGGGTGTTGGCTGATTGTTGATCGACCCATTTGCCTCGAATTTGGCCACCAAGCGTCGAACATTGGACTTGGCAGGACGATTGTGGTGAGGATAGAAATCACGCAATGCGCGTAACGTTTGTCGATTGGAGCACTCGTTTTGATAATAACATTTGATGATTTACACACGTTGTTAAACGCTATAACCTTCCATTGTGACTTGCCAAGTAGTACTGAACAGTTCACACTGAGGTTGTCAGACGTCGCTTTAACAACATGGCCACTATCGCCTGACAAAGCTCGAGCGTCCTTGTTGAAAGACCCTTTATATGTATATTTTACCATCTAAAACAACCCGTTGCTTTCTCTTTAAAAGACACTCACTCACTTACTAAACCCATTACTACTCCTGAGGTCCCATGTTGCTTCTAATAATATAAACATCAGGCTCTGATGTAGAACCTCATAAAATGCTTCGTTATAGTCTAGATATGGCTCATCTTACATCTACTTCTCCTCCATTATCTACAACACGTTTGACACCAAGAAAATTAGGAAAAATCTGTTAAAAAAAAATAATTTATGTTTCCTAAATCCATATTGGGATTTTCTAATCATTTTTTGGCTATCTGCAAACTTCTGCATTTTGTCCTTTATTATATTTTCTGGCACTTCTCTTAACTAGACGCCTTCGTTAATGAATAAGGCTATGTTTATGAGTATTTAACGTCCTACCAGTTTCTAATACCTCAAGTATATCCTCATGCTAAGTATCTTCCCTTCCCCGCATTACAACTTACCTAACTTCCTCAATTCTTTCGTGAAATCTTTCGAACTTTTTTTGCCAGGAATTTTCTCATTTATTTCGCATTTTAAATTTAGAAAATAATTAATTTATCACTAGTTATCTGAGGTCTTAAATAACTCAAGCTTTATATTTGCCAGACTCTCTGTCTTATCATTTATAGATGAAGTTTTCTATTTGTTTTTATTATCCTGTCTTTTTCTCTCTTCCTGCCTTCTCTAGTTATCCACATATTTCATTTGTCTCTTCCCATCCTTATCTACCAAATACAATTCCCTTCTTGGTTACACCACTTCATATTCTTTTTTCGATTAAAGAATAACTACCTTTGTCCATTCCTCTTTGTTTTTCTTCTATACATTTTCACTTCCATTATATTTCAAACTTTTCTACCCGTTTGGTCGTAACTATGTAGCTTCCGAGCCAAGCTTGTAATTCAAAATGGAATATTTTCACATAATGTTGACATACGATATTTCCCATGGCCATACCAAACTATTGAAGATAAAAAAATCCCTTAAATTAAAACTTACAATTTATTGTACATATAAAGATGAGGGACTATGGAAGTATTAACTGCCAAAGGAAATTTGACCTTACGTTAAAAAGCTCGTCATCAGGCACTTTAGAGAATAAGAAACGTTAAAACTTCCCCCATGGAAAATAAAACGTTTCTTAAGAAATTATCGGATTTTTCTACGCATTTCTGCTTATCCGAAATAGTATTAAGAGTTTACAACCTTTCATTTTTTCCTAAAAGTATATAAGTTAAAACTCGTATATTCTTTCGTCTCCGTCAATCTTTATATTTTCCAAAACTTAAATCTCTTTGCCAATATTTTTAGTCAAGTTTATTTTAAATATATTATGTTCCGTTTTACCAAAATCGCTTTTCGACAAATCTCAAGATGTAGATCCTATGTACAGAACTTATACATGATGATTTATTCCATAAGATAATTGCAAAGTTTCATGATTAGTTGTGCTGCTCATGAATAAGAGATTTAAGCCATAAGAAATCCAAACATCTCATAAATATTAATACGATTATAAATACTTTGCACTGATCGATTACATAAAACTCATCGATGCAAACAAAGGTAGAATGGTTACCAGAATATAATAGATTAGTAGTATTCTCGCCAGATTATTTTTCATTAACAATTCCAGATACCTACGCAGATGAATTTAGCCATTCACATCAACTAACACTTAACTAGTTTGGAGATCATTCTTCTAGAGCTTACTGCAGTTTATGTAAAGGATAAAGAACTAAAAGTACCATAATTTTTTAACAATTAACTGTTTTGTATAACATAAAATAAAAAAAGGTTCTAACCATAGAAGTAATATTTCCTCTAAATATTGGGTAGACGAGGTTAACAAGACTTTAAATAAAATTATTCCTTCCTGTTTTACGAGAAGTTTTAAAATATATATTTTTAAGCATTTGTACTGTTATGAATCATGGATTGTGCATACAAAAGATATGTTTTAAGACGTTGCAAATTGGGTTTATAATTCAATGTATTTAGATACCCAAATCCCTTACAAAGTAGATTATCATAGATTTCAAATAAATTTATTTATGGAATCTCAGAACATCTTAGCATTGACATTACAATTTTACGTTTTAAATTTATTGGTAATGTTAATATTAGGATTATAAGTTATCGTACGTTTCATATATTGATACAAGAGGAAGTAATATGGTCGTAAGATTGACTTCGGATTTATTTACAAATTCGAAATATTTTTCTGAGCAAAACAAAAGATTTGATCTTCCCCGTTACTTTATTTACCCCATAAGTTCAGAAGCAAGGCTGCTGCTTCTACATTGCTCCAAACGATTAAAAAGTTCACTAGAATTCCTTCGTATCTATAGAAATCTTTCGAATTCCATTTTCCTTTAGAAGCATCATCAACGTTACTCCAATTTATATTTTTTATATTCATTTATCATCACTAACTCTATAATTTAAGAAGGGGATTTTTTTGAGTATTTGAATAATAATTTCATCTTAGTTTGGTGATTACTTGTTTTATTTATCAAAGTTATTTCTAATAATTATTTTATAATATCAAAAAACAAATGGTAAAGTTCAGAAATAAATATAAGTATCGAAATTTTGTTAATTTTTTAAAACCCTAAGAATTACAAATGGTGAAGTTCACCAAATTTATTTTTATATATCTTCTTCTATAACTATATTTTAGCAACGTGATATTATGAAAGGGGAGAAATTTAGTTTAGAGTTCCTTTTTAAAAATTATTATAATTGGCAAGTTCAGAAAATTGATAAAAATTTAACCATGGCAGCTTTTTTTTAGATTTCAAATTTTAATCTTAGTAGCGAATCGCAAGCTCCTTCCGTAGGGGGAAGTGACGAATACATTGCCTGGTCTAGTTATTTCACTATCGCAAAGATTTCGTAATTTAAACTTTCAACTATATTTTCTTCCGTTTTTCTTTCCATTATGATTAGTTACTTATCTTCTAAATCACTTTAGAACTTAAAGAATGAATGGCAGTTTTCCTTATGTTCGTAAACATTTGTCCCTTTTAGCAACTTAATTTTCCTGGCATTGACTTTCATCCTATTGTATAGTGAGTTCCTATTTACGCTCCTATAAGTTCTACATATGTATTATAAATATTTGGCTCCACCACGTAGGGAAAAATAAAGATTGATTGGAGCTAGTACTTTCGTTATCTTAATAAGATTTTCAAATTCACAATGGCTTATAAAATAGAGAGACACTGTATTTATACAAAGCAATGTTTTCCCTATGAAATCAGATGGTCAGATTTTTTATAACCTCTGATAAGTTTTATTTGAGGAAGAAAAATAGAACTGGATGTAAAGAATACAAGCCGGGGCTAATATTTACATTTCTCTCCTTTGTGCTGGAGATTAGGAACGATTCAAAGATATTTCTGCTAATAAAATCACTTATATGCATTATGGTATCTGCTTTTCACCAGTTAATCTGGTGACCCATCTTAAGCATGTTGATGACCAAAGCATTATTTGTATACCCCTTAAATACTGCATTTTAATGTTGCTTAATTCTTACAGAGATATTTTCAAAAGTTTGACCTACATAGAATAAATTACAATCCAAACAAGGTATACTATATATTACATTATTATCGTTTCTTGGGCTGTGTTTTATTAACATATTTTTAATGTATAATTGTATTTAAACATTACATTTATATAAAGTTGTTTTAAGATTGGTACTGCATACAAGAAATTATCATGGTAAGGTAAAAGTAATATGTTGTGTAAAGGTTCTGTTTTCCTGAAATAAAGGAGGAAGACGAGAAAAACCAGAAGTGGGCAAAGGTGGCTGAGATTATCAAGTTCCGAAATAAAAGGGACAACTCGGAATACTCCCACGTGTTCAAGGTTGTCTTCACAGACACATGGATGGCGTCAAAGGCCAAATAGAGAAGTCTACTTCTCTTCAACGCCAAAATCAGTGGGGAGCAGGTCGAACGCGAGGAGTACATCCCCGTGCAGATCTGCTTCAACTGCTATCGCCTGGAAAGTCATACGACTAAGAAATGTAAGGAGCAAGAGGCAACCTGCTCAAAGTGCAGCCAAAAAGGGCACGGCTGGCGCGAATGCCAGGCCAAGGAGGAGAAGTGTCCGAACTGTGGCCAAAGGCATGGGGCGATGGCGATGTCATGCCCCCCCAAAAGGAGATTATCCGAAAAAAAGACGGAAGCAAAGAGAGTGGAAGGTATAAGAAGGGCAAACACCTCCTATGCCCAAGCAACAAAAACCACTCCCTCAGCAAGCGCCTTGAACAGCCAGGCCCCAAGAACATACGTCAAATTGGACAAGGATGACAAGGACGCCACAAAAATTCTTACGTGTATCCTCTATGCGCACGTAATAAATCTGACCAGCCCAGGCTGCTTTGCCAGGGAAGTCAACACTATGCTGAGGAACAATGGACTCGCAGAAGTGTGGTTCCCGGAGAACCCCCCTTCAGGGGATGTCCTCCAAGTTCAAATTGGCAACCAAAAAGAGTAGCCCGCGACCCCCTTCCCACGGGAGACCGAGGAGAGAGAGGGTAACACCAGTGAGATAAAAAAGAAACTCACCACACAGAGGTCCCCTAACAAAGACCCACGCCTAACTGCAATAAAAATAAGGGAAGAGAGTGCTAAGAGAGCAACCAGACGTCTCAAGCAGGCGGAAGGAAATCTCCTAAGCTCGGCCTCCTCATCCAAAGCGAACAGGAGATCTCTCAACCCACTAAAAACAGGAGTAGGAATTTGAAGAAAGTCAGGGAATTTGATGGAGAAGACCTCAACATCAAATTCATCAGAACAGAAGACACTTCTTTTCCGAAAAGCTCCAAGGTGGGGGAAATCATTGATGGAGTAAGAACAGGACTATTAAAATGGTCCTATGATTCCCCAAACCGTGAAGCGCTGGTAGTAGCGGCGCTCATGGAGGCTAGAATAAAAATATATAGGGACTCCTGCCTCGCCGTAAGCGAAGCAGAGTTCAAAAGAATTCGGAACGGGAGAATTACACACACCGAAAACCACTAATCAAGACAAAATCAACACACAAATACACAACTGAACATAAACATGTAGAACACCAACAACACACTAAAGATATTAACAATTAACGTTAACGGATGGGGAAGGAAACACATTCCTTACGGAAACATTTTTTGTAAAGTGGATCCCGACCTAATCCTCATCACAGAACATGGCGTTGACACACCCCGTAAGGGGCGCGGCGATTTGCCATCCTGGCCGCCGTGCTGACGGGATCCAGCACTCCGTCCGGCCCCAGCTTAGCCTCTCTTCCATCCTTCAAAACACTTGTTTCCTCTCTTTTCACACAACCTCTCCCACAACTTTCTCTGGTCAGCCTCTAATTTCACAGGGTAGATGCTGACCTTCCTTTCAGCCAACCGTCCCGCATCGGGGCTGAGGGGGTGAGGGACAATGTTCCCTAACCCCTGAGCTCCGGTCTGGGGTGGCTGGTTTTTAACAACCTGCTTTATTCCCACCCATACCTTCCTCACATCCCTTTTCCTCTCCTCTTCACAATCTATATATTTTACGCCGTGTTCAAGGTGGAGCCGCCATGCCGATGGACTACTAGGCCACCAGGCGGGAGGGGTGGTCCCGAATGGCGGCGCCTGGCTCTGCCGGGCTTGTAAGCACCTCTCGCAGTGCGGGCTACTGCGAGAGGTGTGCGCTATTGCATCCCGTGTTAAAAAAAGGTCACCATGCCCAATGATGAAGACCAAAAAAAAAAAACTCAACCCCCAACTTTCCCTGAAACATCAACGGAGCCGCCCTCGGGCAGCTCCAGCAAAAAAATAGAGGTCTCCCCCCTGTGCTTGCACAGGGGACCCTCCATATTTCTTTAACCGGAGAGGAGGCTTACTCCTCTCCTTCGCCTACGGGTGCAGGGGACTCACCCTCACCCCCTTCTCTGGAGGTGCTTTCGGGCACCTCCCTTTTCCCAGCGGCAGTCCCCTCTTTTCTTTCCAAGGGGACTGCTAAGAAAGCCAGCAGGCAGCCATTAGCCAGCCGCTCCCCATCGAAGCGGCTCGGTAGGGCAAACTCCCTTAGGGGGGAGAGGGAAGCCAGGCCCCTTCGGTCGCTTCCCTCAAAAGACCTGCTGGCAAGAATTTTAAATCTTACCGGGGTCAAGGCCTGTGCCTCCCCACACAAGACTGGCGACACTGCCAAGGGGACCTGCGATGTCCTGGGAGGGGATGGCCAACTGGAGGCCCCTCCTGTGATAGACATGGTCCTTGAGGAGACCCAGCCTCAGACGGTAGGGCCTTCCATGGGGGGGAATTCGGGCTCGGCGCCAAGCACCGAACCCGAATCCGCCCCTATGCAAGGTCCTCCTCAAATGGTTGAGGGCTCCAAGGCAGTAAAAGGAGGGGAGGGATCTCCTCCGACAGGTGCCCCTACGACAACCAGGACCTTCTCCATTTCGGAGAGGGACCTGGCTGAGGCCGGTCCATCTGGCCTGGGGGCTTCTGCCGGCGGAGGTGAGAAGCGGGCTCATTCCCCGCCCTCCTCTCGAAAAAAGAAACAGACTAAAAAGACTAAAAAGACGAAAAAGACTCGGGGCTCCTCTCCATCCGCGGGGGCTGCGGGGACGCATGGGTCTGCTACCACTTTGGTAGGCGACCAAGCCAAGATCGGCACATCCGGCCCCTCTACCCCCTCGTGTGCGGAGCCCCTGACCAAGACAAACACAAAGAGTGCACAGGGCGGAGCCTCTAAGACATCGGGGCCCCTCATTCAGAGGTTACCTGGCGTTTTCGAGCCCGCTGGCTTCAAACGCTTCCTCGTTATTCGCTCCACTGATGGCACCATGTTGTCCAAGGGCAACATGATCCATCAGAGGAGAGGATTAGCTAGTGCAATTGGTAGAGAGCCGAAGGTGACCCGTTTCTCGGACGGCAGCCTTCTGGCGAATGCGGCGAATCCCGCCGAGGCGGCCAAGATAAGTGCTCTTCGGACACTTCATGGCACCCCGGTGAGTGTGACGCCGCACTCTACCATGAACTTTGTGAAAGGAGTAGTTTATGCGAGGGAACTCGTTGACTACTCCATTGAGGAC
Organism: Ceratothoa steindachneri; assembly: GCA_963969495.1. Lineage (NCBI taxonomy): Eukaryota > Metazoa > Arthropoda > Malacostraca > Isopoda > Cymothoidae > Ceratothoa > Ceratothoa steindachneri. Next base: position 196,064,992 of record OZ018322.1, read on the forward strand.
ATCACCCTAGAGCTGGCCGACCATGAGGCGGTGAAGGTCGAACGTGTGATGAGAAAACAGGGAGGGGCTTCGAGACCCACCCCTACACTCTTCGTCACGTTCGACTGTGACAAGCTCCCTGAGTCGGTGCGTGCCGGTTGGTACCGCTACCGCGTGAAGGCATTCGTGCCACTGCCGCGGCGGTGCTATTACTGTCACCGCTTCGGCCATACGAATCGCTCATGTAGACGTGCAAAGTCGGGGTCACCCGAAGTCTGTGTAAATTGCTCCAAGGTCGCACACGATAAGTCCAAATCGTGTGTGGCCAAGTGTATCAATTGCGGAGAGCCGCACCCTGCTTCTTCGAAGCAATGTGGTGCATATCTCCTTGAGAAAGAAATCCTGGCCGTTCAGGCCCAGGATAGACTCTCATTCCGCGAGGCTAAGGACTTGGTCCTGGCGCGCCCAGCTCTGCCTGGGACGTCATATGCCTCAGTAGTTAGAAAGGCACCCTCTGCTCCTGGCCCATCCAGGCCAACGAGCACGGTTGTTTCCGCGCCCATTCGGAGCCCTTCTGCGGGTTCTACCCAACCCGGGCGCTCCCCTGGTAAAGCTGGCGGCAAAAAGGGTTCATACCCAGCCCCGGTTAAAACCAGGGCTCCCCCCTCTTCCCCCAGCGTGACCGTTTCCCACAAAGCAAAACGGCCACGGGCCTCCACCGAGTCGTTAGACTCACAGGAGGCAACACCCCTGAAGATGGTCGCTAGGGAGGAGCTGCTGAGGCTCGTCTCGTCCCGCTCCCCGTTAGCTATCTTTTTGCAGGAGACCATGCTAGGCGCGTGCCTCCCGGGGTACAAGGGTCTTGCGACCCCACCACCGCGGGATGGCCGAGCTGGGGGATGCGCGGTTTACACCCGGCATGATGTCTCCGTTCTTCCTTTCTCTTTAGATACCTCCTTTCAGGCAGTGGCTGTGCAGCTGCACCTGGAGAGGAGGTATACTATTATTTCTGCGTACATTCCACCGTCAGCTGACTTCGACGCGGGGGACTTCAGCCGCGTCGTGGCACAGTTGCCGAGGCCCTATCTCTTGCTTGGAGATCTGAACGGCAGGCATCCTCTCTTGGGAGATTACTCCATAAATCCCAGGGGACAAGTCCTTGCCGATCTGATCGAAGAGCTTGAGATGGGTGTCCTAAACGTGGATGAGTTTACGCATCACTGTCCAAGAACCGCTTCATTTTCTTGCCTTGACCTATCTTTATGCTCTTCGGATGCACAGCCGGATTTTGATTGGGGGGTGGTCGATAACCTCCATGGTAGTGATCACTTTCCCATTCAAATATCATTTTCAGGGCAACTTCCGCCTGAGAGCCCACCTCGGTAAGGTTTAGCGCAGGCGCGGTGGATATCATTTGAGGAAATGACTGAATTCTCTATCTCAGTCGAGGAGTTTAGGTCGGTAGATGAGGCCGTTGAGTTCTTCTCCGGCAACCTCATCGCCGTGGGCCTGACTACTATTCCTAGGACGTCTGGCAGTTTTGCACGCCGACTACTCCCATGGTGGTCGGCCGAGTGTGAGACGGCCCTCAAACAGAAGCGCTATGCCTACATGCGCTATAAGCGCCGCCCGAACGATTTCACTGTGGCTGAATTTCGTCGGGCTAGGGCGAGGTTCCGGTATATTTCGAAGCACGCCCACCGCTGTTCTTGGCGGGCATACGTGTCTTCACTTAACGGGAAGACCCCTTTAGCTGAAGTGTGGAAGCGAGTCAAAAGGATTCGGGGCAAGTTCTCGCAGGACCGCAATCTCGGATCCCGCGTCCGTAGCGGAATCCTTCGCGACCGCTTTTTCTGCATTCTCTAGCCGATATGCTGCTCCGCCAGCAATCAATGCACGTCGTGATGTCGCGGAAGGCCACCGGTTGGACTTTACCTCCAGAGGCGGAGAACCCTTCAACGACAAGTTTACTGTAATCGAGTTTCGTTCCGCTCTCGCTTCGTGCGCGGACACCGCCCATGGTCCAGACGATGTCCCGTACGCCATGCTTCGACACCTAGGTGAGCGAGGCATGGCCTTTCTGTTAGATTTGTTCAACAGGATCTGGGTGGAAGGTCTTCTCCCAGACTCTTGGCGAATCGCTACTGTGCTCGCCTTTCGCAAACCGGGGAGAGATCACTCTACTCCGACCGGTTTCCGCCCAATCTCTCTAACTCTTGCGTGTGCAAGTTGATGGAAAAATTGGTAAATGTTAGATTAGCCTTTTTCCTAGACAGCAGAGGCCATCTGTCTTCCGCAGAGTGCGGCTTCCGCAAGTTCCACTCCACGTCGGATGCTGTGCTCCGACTGAAAAATGCCGTCTACGAGGCTTTCCTTCGTAGACAGCACTACGCCACGGTCTTTTTCGATCTGGAGAAGGCCTATGATACCGCATGGCGATACGGTATCATGGAGACTCTCCACACGATGGGGGCGAGATGACGCCTGCCAATTTTTATATCTGAATTTTTGTGAGATCGTCGATTCCGCGTACGGGTGGGGGGAGCCCTCTCCGGCCCAAGGGAGCAGGAAGAGGGTGTCCCGCACGGAAGTGTCCTCAGTGTCACACTCTTTGCCCTGAGCATCAACGGCATCACCTCGGTGCTGCCGGAAGATGTTCTCGCTACGCTCTACGTGGACGACCTTTCGATCTCTTTTAGCGCGGCCCAGATGCCAACTCTGGAGCGTCGACTCCAACAGGCATTGAACTGCGTCTCTTGCTATGTCGAAGCGCACAGGTTTCTGTTTTCTTCGGCCAAGACTAAGGTGGTGCACTTCTGCCGCCATCCACGGCTTCACCCCGACACAGATTTGTTTCTTAAAGGGGTGCGCCTGGATTTGGTTGAGTCGCACCGTTTCCTTGGTCTTGTATTCGACCGACGCCTCACCTGGGAGGCTCATATTCGCAGCCCAAGGGTCTGTTGTACCCGCGCCATGGACATTCTCCGTTCCGTGACGTTCAGCGCTTGGGACGCTGATCCTTTGTTCGTTCGAAGCTCGACTACGGATGCGAGTTTTATGCATCCGCAGCCGAGCGTTTATTAAGGAAGGTGGATTCGATCCACCACACCGGCCTTCGCCTTGCGACCGGTGCCTTCCGCACTTCCCCCATTGAGAGCCTGTTGGTCGATGCTGGGGAGATGCCACTCGCTCTGCGCCGCGTGCAGTGCATCACTCGCCTGTACGCGCGAGCCCGGCGCCTCCCTCAGTCGCCAACAGCTCTCACTGCATCCGCAGCTGATCTCGATGGTGCCTATGCCGCCGAGAGACGCCAGTCATACCCTAAGCCCTTTGGGTTTAGGGCCAGGAAACTCCTTCGAGAGGTAGATATAGCTCTCGGGCCGGTGGCGCCCCTGGCTCTGCCCAGGACGCCACCCTGGAGGGTACCACATTTGGCTATTTGTCGCCACGCCTCTGCTCCCAAAGCTTGTACTGCGCCGGGAGTATTGCGTTCGACCTTTTTGGAGCACACATCGTGTCACGCTGGTACCGTGCCAGTGTATACGGATGGCTCCAAGTCCCAAGAGGGGGTCGGCTTCCACGCCGTATCCCCTCTGTTTGAAGTCAGCGGGGCTCTACCAGGCGCTGCGTCTGTCTTCACGGCCGAGCTGGTGGCAATACACCACTCGGTACGGGAGATTACGCGACGTGCCCGGTTCGGAGACCGGATTGTGATCTATAGCGACTCACAAAGCGCCCTGAGTGCTCTCGGGGCATTGGAATCTCCGCATCCCCTGGTTCGCGATATCCGTGACGCCACGGTTTTGGCGAGCAGGGCAGATGTCGAGATTATCTTCTGCTGGGTTCCTGGACATGTAGGAATTGCGGGGAATGAGCGCGCCAATGAGGGCGCCAAAGAGTCCGCGAGGACTCTGCGACCAGACCAGAGTTTCGCTCTTCCTCACACCCACTACATGGCAGGAATACGGGCAGCTCTTCGGATTGCTTGGCAAAGAAGATGAGGGACGGTCGAAGGGAACTTAAAGTTGCGTGCCATTAAGCCACGACTGTTCCCATGGACCTATCCCTCAATGCCGCGGCGGCTTCAGGTTGCTTTCTGTCGTCTTCGAATCGGACACACTCGTGTGACGCATCGCTACTTGATGGAGCGCTCGCATGTGCCCTATTGCAACGACTGCGTCGTCCCCCAGACTGTTCGGCATATTCTTGTCAAATGTCCCAGTCTGGGTGATCTTCGCGCACGATACCTGTCTTGGTACCGGGATGGGCGGGGTCGCTACCGCCTGTCCCTTGTACTCGGGACGAGTGCGTGCACCATGACTGGTGGACTTATTGACTTTTGGAGGGAGGCCGGCCTTCTCCCCTTTATTTAAGGTTCCTTTTTTCCTGTTATTGTTTTGTTTGTAGGTTTCACTCTCCTGCACCGGGGTGAGGGGGACCTCCCCCCGCTGCCGGAGATTGCTTCGATTGTTAAGTTTTTCCAATTTATATCATTGTTAAGTTTTCATAATTTTACTTTAAAGTAGCCTAGTTCTACGCTGTCGTGTTTTTCGGCGACTTATGCCCAAGATGGGCTCCTTAAAATTAAAAAAAAAATAATGGCGTTGACACAAACGTCAACAACATAAAAATACCCAATTACACAATCTTCAGCAAAAAAACACACACAAGAACGGTACGATGGCGCTGCCATTGCGATCCGGAAAAACCTTACATATAAAACACTTCTAGGCCTAGATGAATCATTCGTGGCAGTAGCAATACCTACCCTAGTTGGAGACCTGACCGTAGCGGCGGCCTATCAACCACCGCGACGCGATTACCTGCCGATCCCTAATTTTTACAACCTCTTCGGGTGTGGGAAATTGACATTGCTTGGCGGTGATCTTAATGTCAGATGCCGGGCATCAGGCTACGGAAGCACTAATCAAAGGGGAAGAAACCTGGAGATGCTACTCGTAAGAGACAGACTCCAGAGGGTCAGGCCAGATTTCCCGACCTTCATAACACAACGTTCAGCAACAAAGCCAGACATTGTGTTGACATCTAAAAACTTCCCCCTTAACATTGTCAATGAGCCCGGGCCAGTTGTTCCGAGCGACCACATCCCGATTCTCACTACCATCTCGCTAGCGCCAATACTCAAGCCCGTCATACTTAGGAAAAGTTACGCGAAAGCTGACTGGGAGCTATATAGAGAGATACTCAGTACATACCAACCAACTGATCTGGGAGACGCTAATCTCGAAGAAATTGATTAGGAGATCAACAAGATCACCGATCTCCTTATTCCAGCCGACGAGAGATGTGTTCCCAGAATCTCCTATAAAATGCTCTCACAACCTGAGTGGACGGACGAGATGAGAGAAATCGCCCGAAAACATAGAGCAATCTATGATGAGATTGGAAGGACAGGTACCAATGGGTAAAGGACGGCCAGAATGAGACATCTAAGCATGGAAATGAAAAACATCATATTAGAAAAACAAACAATGATATGGAATGACATCATTGGGAGGCTGGACAGGGAGAGTGATCCCGTAAAATTTTGGAATAACTTCCGAAGAATTAGGGGATTACCTCCCAGAGCCAGAACCTAAATCAAGGAAGGAGACGACATCATAGAGGACCCAGAGTCTATCGAAAGAAGATTTAGATCGCATTGGCAAACGATTTTTGCTATATCACCGGAGGAGAACGACGACTTCGACCAGGACTTCGAAACCAACTGCTCGACGACCTCGGCACAGTGATACATAGAACCCACCCCCATCCGCAAGTATCACAGGAAAGAGTGATGGCTGACCACGGATGCCCGATAACTGTAGAAGAGACCTTGAACACCATAAGGTCCTTCAAGCAGAGGGCTCCAGGCTGGTCTGGAATTACGAAAAATAACCTCGTAAATGACCCAAGGCAAATTATTCAGGGATTGGAAAACACGATGAATGACGCCCTGAATATAGGCTACTTCCCGGATGGATACAAGATGGCCAAAATCATCTTTATCCCAAAGGGAAACAAGCCCAAAGGCCAGGTGGCAAGCTATCGCCCCATCTCTCTTCTTGAGATGCAGGGTAAAATATTTGAAAAGATTTTAGCTAACAGGCTACAAGCTCAACTGAGCGAGTAAGGAGCGCACAACCCACAACAATACGGGTTCCGCAAAAAAGGGGCACAGACACCGCCCTGGCGCTCCTAGCTGAGAAAGTAGCATACACCCAAGCGAAGCGAACAGGTTCTATGTAGACATTGTGTTGAGGGGCGTGCAGAAGGCCTTTGACAAAGTCTGGCTGGAAGGACTTCAATACAAGATCCTGAACCTCCAGCTAGACCCAATCCTGGAAAGGATCCTCTGCAACTTCATCATGGACAGAAGGGCGTGTCTCATGATTGAAGGGCACAGAGGCCCCGAATTCGAATTAAAGTCGGGCGTTCCTCAGAGAAGCTGCCTGAGTCCTCTGCTTTACTTGGTCTTCACCATCGACCTCCCAACTCCGGTGCACAGGGACACGATGTATCTGCAATACGCAGATGACGTTACACAAATAGTCCCGTGCCCGGAGAGGAAAGCAAGGGCGCAGGTGGCCCGTACTATAGCGGAAATCAAAAACATCAGCCGATTCGAGAGACGATGGAAAATTAGCATCAACAGGGACAAGTTCAAAATTGTCCCGTTGAACCGCGAGTTGACATGGCCCATCATCATAGATGGGAGGAGGTACGGCTACTTCGCCGAAGGCACCGCCTGCGCCTCAAAATCACCGACCATGGATACTCGAGACACCACACGGAGAGGCGGAACCTGGCGAAGAGAGAAATCTACCAGCTCTACAGGTTTAGAGATCTTAGCTCGGTTAACATCAGAAAATTATATATGATGTATGTCCGGGCTATGCTGATCTACCCCGCAGTGGTGTCCCAAGCGGCAAATAAAACCTCGATGAAAAGGCTCTAGCGTATCCAGAACACTGCCTTTCTGCTTATCAACAAAGTAAGAAGGCGTGACCGAATCAGGCAAAACGTCCTGCATCGGAGGAAATGCATGGAGCCCATCAATGTCGTCACCCAGAAACTGGGCAAGAAGATCTGGTCCACTCTAACGGACGATGTCATTCCAGATCTCCAGGAAGCAGGCAGCAGGTTGAACACACCTGTGTGGCTACGGGCGAAAGCCTCACGCAGAAGCCGGTTTCCGAGCACAAAACTGTGCACAAAACAACACTATTACACTAAGAGTAAAAAGACATAGAAGAAGACACAAAATACAATAAGAAGAACACTACAAACACATGGAAATAAAAACACACAAAAATAACAAAGCAAATAAAGGAAAAAGAACCCAAAAAATACAGTGATGCCCTCCCTACAAGGGCACCCCCCCCCCGCCATCTTTAATTTTTTCACCCACTATATCTTCCACTATACCATCTCTCTTCGAAAATTGAGTACATCATCATCATATTTCAGGTAGCACAGATTGAAGGCAATCTCTTCAATTTTTGTAAATTCTTGGTCTATATAATCAGGACTACATATTCTGAGTGCCCTAAGATACAACCAAATATTTATACTTATTCACGTGTTACCTCTCGTGATTTTTACCCATATGTATTATAGTTTGTGGAGTCTTGTTGATTTGAAATGGTTTCTTATTAGGATCTGTTCAATTTAATAGTTTTATCACACGATCAGATTATACAGTATGTACAGTTTGTATTTCTCATCATAAAGTTGCTATAAAACGTAGTTTTATATCTCGTGCCCGAACCGGTGTTTGTATCTATTTAGCTCCACAGTAAAAATATACATATGTATCTAAATTGATTAATATATATATATATATATATATATATATATATATATATATATATATATATATATATATATATATATATATATATATATAAAGGGTCTTTCAATAAGGTCGCTCGATTTTTAAATGTAAATAAAACAAGTTGTGTGTGCTGTATGCACTAAATTTATTTTAAATTTGAAAGTAAATTTTATCGAATTTAGTGTGGAATATGACGTCGTTCGAATGTCCGCCGCGCCTTCGCTTGGTGGAATGTATTCGGGAGGCCCAATTTTCGATGACTTTTTCGCATAAATCTGGCTGAATTTGCTGGATGGTGTTCCTTATGTTGACTTTGAGGACATCAACTATTTGCGCATTATTCGCATAGACCTGCGATTTAAGGTAACCCCCTAGAAAGTAGTCTAATGGCGTTAAATCGCATGATCTCGGTTGCCAGTTGACGTCACCACCGCGCGAGATAACCCTGCCCTGAAATCACTGTTGCAAAATGTCTATCGTGGCGTGCGCAGTGTGGTACGTAGCGCCGTCCTGTTTGAACCACATGTCGTCAGTATCCATATCAGGCATATAATCCAGTTGAGGCCACAAGAAGTTGCCTATCATCGATCTGTAGGTCTCGCCGTTGACGGTTATGACAATCCCATCTTCGTTCTCCAAAAAAATACGGACCGATGATTCCGTTAGACGAAAGTCTGCACCAAACAGTGACTTTTTCGGGATGCAATTGATGCTGGTGTATCTCAGGTGGATTGTTTTCGCCTCAAATCCGACAATTTTGCTTGTTCACAAATCCATTCATCCAAAAATGGGCCTCGTCGCTGAAGATTATGGAGGGGATAGAAATCACGTAATGCGCGGAACGTTTGTCGAACGGACCATTGATTTTGATAATAACATTTGATGATTTGCACACGGTGTTGAACGCTATAACCTTCTATCGTGACTTGCCAAGTACTACTGAACCGTTCACAGTGAGGTTGCCAGATGTCGCTTTAACTTAACAACATGGTCACTATCGCCTGACAAAGCTCGAGCGTCCTTGTTGAAAGACCATATATATATATATATATATATATATATATATATATATATATATATATATATATATATATATATATATATATATATATATATATATATAGTGTGTCATGGGCAAAACTTTTGAAAGTATTATATATATATATATTTTTTAGTGTGTTTGTATCATAATTTGCAGGTGAAATAGAAAAAAATAGAGCCCAAACCCATTTTATTAATAAATGTAGTCAATTTATCAATAATGCTGGAGACCAAATTTATGATCATATATTAATTGATATTTCGCCATTTCTGTTAAAATAGCACCGAAACTGCTCACGATTGGACGGCTTCTGTTTATCCATTACCGGTTCACTTATCACATACACATTATCTTAGGTTCAAATCTGGCAAATTTCCGGGCCAAGGTCCCAAAAGTTTGATGTTATTTTCGACCAAAATCTTTCTTATTCCTTTTGATTTGCGACAAGGCGCGTCATTATGCAGAGAAAATAGTGTTATCATAGTCTAATTAGTCCTGAACTGTTGGAAAAAGGTGCTGATAAAGCAAGTGTTTTTACCATTTTGAGTTCATGGCACTGACCATGGGCGAGGTTGTTTGTACTTTAGTTCTCCAAGCTGAGAGACAACCCCAGACATGGAGATTCTACGGATGCTTCACCCCTAGCACGACACAGTACTCTTGAAAGCGTTCGCCTTTCTCCCGGAGACGAGGGATGTTCCAGAATTCCCAAACAAGCGGAAGGGAACTTCATCAGAGAATATCACTTTGCCCCATTCTTCCTCACTGTCTCTTCTAATCGTGAGCCAGCTTGGCACTGGAGATAAGACGATCCCTGAGCTGGGACCTTACCATGAGGCGATCTTGACGTTAATTTGAATCTCTTCGGTGTTCATAAGACTTCTTTACAGGAGTGTAACCAGTCTTCTAACAATCATTAATGATCCTAAAGATAGTGTTCCTCTGATACAATACCCTTAACAACTATCTCTTTGCATTACCGGCCACTCTGGCGTAGAGAAACAATGGTTGCACGCTTTTTTTTGGAAAGAAACATTTCTGGAATTGAAAAAGATTCAAATATTGATTTTTCCAAAAATATATTACATAATAGATTATATTTACACCACATCATTCATGTAACCCATATTTCGAATCATTTTACCTTTTTGAGCCAAAATCAAAGCTCTAGGGACTGAAACTTACCTCCTACAGGAACAGGTCCAGAGCACGATTTTGGATTTAGCGAAGGAATTTTTCTTTTACTATTATTTTCGAAATGTTGATTTTTTAATAAACGTACACTAATTTAAATTTAAATATAGTTATTTCTATCGAGTAAATTTTTAAAACGAGTGAGAAAAATAAAAAAATAAATATGTCTCAAAACATTTGGCCACGACTGTAGATTTGTCCTTATAATACTTTTTGGCGGAGATTCACTCTATAGTTTCGCTTTAAGTAAAAAAATATTTGTATACAAAATCGAAAAAATACCTAACTTACAAAAATTGAGCAGAAGGTTATGAATTTGGTCCTGAAAACAACATTGAGTATAATTAATAACTTTGAAAAGTTTCATCAATAGGTTTCAAATTTGATACACTGTCCAGTAAATATGCAACGCATAAAAAATATCAATACTTGTAAAATATGAAATTAAAATAATATATATATATATATATATATATATATATATATATATATATATATATATATATATATATATATAATATATATATATATATATATATATATATATATATATATATATATATATATATATATATATATATATATATATATATATATATTAGAAAGAAAAAATTGCAGTTTAATTTTCTCCGTATTGTCCGAACATGATCAGTTTTTGAATGCTGCCGCAAATTCATCTACGATAAATTTCGTATCATGTTTTTCAATAAATAAATATTTATTTGAAATTTTTCCTCTCCCTAATCATATTTTTTTCAATTAAATTAAATCTTTATAAGTCCTTTACTGTGTCTCATATTTAGATATATTTGCAAATTCAGATTTTTATCGCTAACATTTGTTCTTATTTCTATTTAATAATAAACATATTTCATCGCTGATAATACATCAGATCACTAATTAATTATTAGCCCATGAAAAAGCATTTTATCCACATTTTTAATTATCCAAAATCTAGGCCTATTTTACTAAAACAAACTTTATGTGTTGGGTCTTCCTCGTTTCGAAATACTCAGCTCTTGTTTCCATTGAAACATTTTTTGTACCTTTTATACTTTCAGAATATTTAAAATTTTTCATAAAAGATTTCACTCAAATACAAAAAAATATGAGTCCAAATACTATACGGAGGAAAAGATTTTCACACGAATTATTTTGAAAGTTTCTTTTTCAAACGTTTTCAAAGCGGATGGAAAAAAAGATTCAGAATTAGAACGAAAACTTTCGAAATTTCTCATAATTTTGCTCTTTTGTACAAATGAGATTAAAAAAAAAGAGGAAAATGCTACACTGAAAATAAACATTCGCTCAATGGCCAGAAATAATACGTTAGAAACACATGAGATATTAAAATAGAAAATTCGGCGAGTAATCATTTCCTAGAATGTGAATCGTGTGAAAATAAATAAAAACTAACATTAGACTTATATTAACAAGGGTAATTAAAAGTTCACACATTAGCCTCCTGTTTTGAAAGGGCCTAAATATAGATACATTTTTCTGCAGGAATGGATTAATTTCAATACTCACACATGCATTGCTTTATTTTAATATGTTCGTTCGCAATTCAGTTACGGTTCATAGGAATTCCTTCTTCCTTTATTATTGCCACACCAGATGGCAGCTACTATAAAATTACTTGAAAATGAACAACCAGGTTGTTAAATAAGTCAAGTCCACATCCTCGTACTTTCTGCAACCAGTTTGTTGAAACACGTCGCCAAATAAGCGCAATATAAAACGAGCAGCAAAGAAAAGAAATAATAATAATAAGAGAGCGCAATATAAAAAAAACAAGAAAATGAAAACAAAGGCAGCTAATATAAAAACAAGAAAAAGAAAACTATGAGCAATATAAAAAACGAAAAGGGAAAACTAAACGCAATATAGAAACAAGAAAAATTTTAAAAAAATGCAATATCAAAATAAAATTAATAGAGCGAATATAAAAATAAAAAATAAAAACTAAGCGCAATAAAAAAAATAAGAAAAACAGATCAATATAAAACCAAGAAAAAGCAAACGCAATATAAAAAACAAGAAAAACTAAGCGTAATATAAAAAAACAAGAAAATGAAATCAAAGTCATGAATATAAAGAAACAAGAAAACGCAATATAAAAGAAACGGAAAAAATAAGCACTATTTAAAAACAAGAAAATGAAAACTAAGCGAAATATAAAAAAAAGAAAAAAAATTAAGCGAAATATAAAAAAAAAAAAATTAAGCGCAATATAAAAACAAGAAAGAAAAAATTAAGCGTATTTCCTTAATGTTGTCGAATTAAAGTCGATCATTTTGGTTTTCCCCAAAAGTGATCAAAAGCCATATAATTTCACGTTCCTCAACTTTACAACTTCCTTTACATTTCTTTACATTTGCCTCATATATTTCTCCCGCAAGGAGGTGGAAGGTGTAGCAGGGGAAGCATTTTTAGTTAAACATTATTAATCAAATAAAAATATTAATTAAGCAATAATAATTAAACCTAATACAATTTAGCATTATTAATGAAGAACGGATAAATAAAAAATTATAAATCAATAATACAATAATGCTGAAAAATATTAAACCGAAGGCCAGAACTCACTTTCGGCATTATATTAAGCATGTGCATGTATGTGTATAGGTATATATATATATATATATATATATATATATATATATATATATATATATATATATATATATATATATATATATATATATATATATATATATGTATATATGTATATATATGTATATATGTATATGTATATATGTATATATGTATATGTATATATGTATATATATATATATATATATATATATATATATATATATATATATATATATGTATATATATATATATATATATATATATACGAGGGATATTCACATAGTCTAGGTGCGAACTGAAAGAAATCTTTATTAAAATTTAAAATTACACAAATGTCACTAATATTTCTCAACATAGTCTCCATTTAGGTCAATGCACTTCTGAGGGCGATTATTCCACCTGTCAAGTCCCTCTCTGAAGAAATCTTGCTTTTTCGAATTGCCTCATGGATCGACTTCACTTTTTGCCTCTTCAATCGATTGTAGTCTTGTTCTTTTTAAATGTTCCTTAAGCTTAGGTAACAAGAGATTGTCCGACGGGAGCAAAATCAGGGCTATAGGGTGGATGGGGTATTATTTACCATCGAAATCCCCTCAAAGTTTCTCTTGTTAGCCGTGAAGAATGGGCTGGAGCATTGTTATGATGAAACATGACTCCTTTATGCAAGCTGATCATCATGCAACGCTTTCGGCACCCAATGTGCAGAAAGCTTGTTGTGAGCAAAGATGCTCTGTTAAAATTGCATATGCTGATCCTTGCAAAATATTGACTTCGTTCGCAATAAATTCAACGCTAATCCCGCAATCTTCATCTCGAAGTTTTTGATCGGTGCCACAATTTCTGCATTGGTTGATGTGGATGGTCTCCCTTCTCTCTCATCGTTATTAAGGTCTTCTTTTTCTTGTTTTATCCACCTCAAAATAGTGTTTCTATGTGGAGTAGACTCACCATAAACATTGTGCAAAGAATCGACAATAGCACGGGATTTCTAAATATATATTTTTTTTAATTTGGTAACAGCTCTGATCTCAAGAGTTTGCTTTTTCATTGATAAAAAAATGTTAATTCCTTGTAAGCAACCACATGCTACCTGAAATGGGTCAGAGGAATAAATGACGGTTTTGCAGGTATCAGCATAAACCAAAGATATAATCAAATGTGTATTGACTTAAAAATTTCCGATAAACTTTTAAATTAAATGCTTGAACCAAAATCATTTGATGATTTTTTGTATATGTATATATATAATGATTAAGAGCTCACAAAGTAGCACGTGAGTCACAATTATAAAAAAACAACAATGAAAATATTTATAGAAACGTAATTATTGCATTCGATGATGGATTTGGCGTTATCCGACTTGATTAGGTTCCCAGAAATATTTTAGAATTTAATGTATTGAGATTTTCCCCAATTTGAATTTGAACCAAGGGTTATTTTTGTTAGATTCAATTATCACTTCCTACATCAGGTCTCAACTTAAGACTATCCTTAATTTTATCTCCTTTAATTTGGGCTTGTATGAAGGAGGGTCCAACTTCTCTTTATATAAGTTAATGTATTCTGCCTTCTTGTTTATTCCTTAAAAAGGTCTTCACAAATAAAGACGAAAGCGCTCAGAATTTACTTCCCTTTTTTCCTTGTTTTTTTTCATGCATATATAATGTACGTCTTTATATATGTACATGCTATGTATACATATGTATACGCTTAAATGTATATTATACTTGAGCAGATTCCTAATGAACAGAGAAGAGATTTTCTGTCCTTGCCAACAACAGTGCCCCTTGTAAAACTGAGCATCCCTCTAGTGTCCAGTTTTTTTAATTTGCTTTGTAAACCTTCCTTGGGCAAGTGGTGCCACCCTACGCCCACTTATTACCCTCCAGCTGGATAAAAAGTTCCGCCTCTCTCTCGTATAACACCTTTTTTCTGTTGCTCGAGTTTGCCCGCCTCAGAAACCGGGCGAACAAATCTTCCGATCTTAAAATCTTCGGATATAACTAACCGAGTGGCTTAAGATCTGGATAAAACCACATTCTGTACCATAATGTGCCCTGGTTGGCTGGACTTAAATTTCAGATTAAGCCAGTCGTAGTTCTGCAAAATAAGTATATAAACTCCAATTTTTTTTTATAAAAATTACCGTGCTCGGAAACATTCAGAGGCTGAACCCTACTCAATTTAATTGTTAAGTTGGACCTTGCGAGTCTTATTAACCTCTTTAGAAGTTTGGTCAAGAATTTAATAAAAATACACCCAAAATTAATTCCGTTTGGATTTCTTTTCCATCTAGTACTGTGACTTGATCACAGTACAGAAGATGCCCAGATACTGGCACACCTGTGCCAACAAGGAAAGAATACCACGGGAACTAAGACTCTCGTTCGGTCACTCCAAGAACATCCGCTGTGCCAACCAGTGTTGAGCTCCAGCACCTTAAACGACCATGAACATAACGGGTCTTAAGGAAAGAGTCCACCCAGCACTGGTGACTTAACCAAAATATCTTCCACACTTACTTCCGTCATCGTCAATACTTTCTTTACCTATCTTACCCTCTAAACATTATGAATAATAAGCCCTTGTTGCTATGCCACTTTCTGTATGTACGGTATCGTTGTTATTACACTTTTTGCATGATATAGACTCGCTGCTTTTGTAACTTATGCATGATATGGCCTCGTTATTATTGCATCTTCCGCATTGTATAACCTCGTTGTTATTGCGCTTTCCACATAATACGGTCTCGTTGATATTTCACTTTCTGCATGATATGGACTCGTTGATATTGCGATTTCTGCAAGATACGCCTCGTTGCTATCCCCCTTTCTGCATCCGTCCTCGTTGCGATTATATTTACTACATGATACGACTTCGTTACTATTGCACTTTTTGTATGATTTGGCCTCGTTTTTATTATACTTTCTTCATGATGCAGCGTTGTTGTTATTTCACTTTCTGCATGATACGGCTTCTTGCATGATACTGCCTCGTTGTTATTTTACTTTCTGCATGATACCTCATTTCTATTGTTATTTCTGCACGATGCAGCATCGTTGTTATTTCACTTTCTGTATGATATGACCTCGTTGCTATTGCAATTTCTGCCCGATACAGCTTCATTGCTATCACTTTCTGCATGATATGACCTCGTTGCTATTGCAATTTCTGCCCAATACAGCTTCATTGCTATCACTTTCTGCATGATATGACCTCATTGATATTGCAATTTTTTGCCCGATACAGCTTCACTGATACTGCCTCGTTGTTATTTTACTTTCTGCATGATACCTCATTTCTATTGTTATTTCTGCACGATGCAGCATCGTTGTTATTTCACTTTCTGTATGATATGACCTCGTTGCTATTGCAATTTCTGCCCGATACAGCTTCATTGCTATCACTTTCTGCATGGTATGACCTCGTTGCTATTGCAATTTCTGCCCGATACAGCTTCATTGTTATCACTTTCTGCATGACTAACCCTGTCGGGTGTCTTTCCAGCTCCGCGCCCTCTGGGGATCCAGACGAATAATAATAATGAGTGTAAATAAAATTTAATGTCCATATTCGACTCTAATAAAAATTTAAGGTGTGATATGATCGTGGTACCCGAATTTATGGCGTAGGACAGTGATTTAGGTGGGGGGTTTTAAGGTCAAAAAACACATCCGTGGCC
This sequence comes from Ceratothoa steindachneri, assembly GCA_963969495.1. Classification (NCBI taxonomy): domain Eukaryota; kingdom Metazoa; phylum Arthropoda; class Malacostraca; order Isopoda; family Cymothoidae; genus Ceratothoa; species Ceratothoa steindachneri. Next base: position 196,081,324 of record OZ018322.1, read on the forward strand.
AACGTTGGGACTTTGAGTGTCATTGCCCCTTTTATCTCTATAGATATAAATATTATGCTAGCAGTATGTTGACAATATGTTCCGAGTACAATATTCATATGTGTTTCGTTTTCATTTAATGGTATGGCGTATATTTGCAAGGGCAGTTCTTCCGTGGGCACGGAAGAGAATTCCTGCTTTAAATTGCGGACATTTCTCAGAAACGACGACCATAATATGAACATGCTACCACCATGACCGACCATATTCTCGGATAATACTTCTAAAATTCTACCTCGATTTTTATTAGGGTAAGACTTGATTCTTTATTTTGAGAAAAGAGTGAAACCCAAAAATGCTAAAAAGTCTTTTTTTTAACATGTTAATAAAAGAAAGCGTTGTTATAGCGTGAATATACGTTGAAAAGAAAAGAAATAATTACGAATTAAAGTATGTAAACGAAATGAATAAGAAGAGAAAAGAAAATAAATTTTTAAATTAGTAAAACCCATCAAAAAAATGAGACAAAATTTCTCCCGTCCATTAGCAAGCGCGACCCACTTGACCATTCTGCTTGTCTTTCCCATCTCATAATCTTATATAATAAAATCCCCCCCCCCTCTCCTAAATCCCTAAATTAGAAAAGGACATTTGCCTCAATTTCATTCTAAATTTTGTCCACAAAATCTTCCATCCCTTCCTCCCCGGCCTTCTAAAATTCCCCGTGTGACCGTGTGACCATGGGTCTATGGGACCAGCTCGCCGTTGGCGTCTCTCCTTTACTATACATCACCAGATCCTTTCAGGGAAAATAATGCCTCCCTAACACAAGGCAAGAAAAGGGAAGACAACCTCTCAAGTTTGTACCCCCTTCGGCAGGGTCGAAGCCTTCCTCGAAATTACTTCGATCGAAAGAGCATCCCTGGACGCTGCCTCAAAGGGGAAAGATGTGCACCCATCCTTGTGTGTGTGTGTGTATGAATAGCAATAAATATGCGCTGGTACGAGGGTGTATATAATTGCTTAGCAACCAGTGAACATGTGCATATATCTGACTTCGAGGTTTAGGTGTGTATAGCAAGATGTATGTGTGTATATAGAATTGCATGGTAATTATTTGCAAACCATCCCGATGCGTGTTTGTATGTGAGTATAACGATATGTATGTAAAGGTATGAGGAGTGCATATAAAAATGCTTGATGATCTATAACCATATTTATGTGTGTTTGCGTGTGTAAAGAGCAATATGTATGTGATAGTGTGAGTGTATATAGAATTGCTTAGCGACCTATACGTGTAAGTGCATATGTAGTTCTCTTAGCTCTATTCTGTATTTGCGTGTACGAATAGCAATACGTATGTGTATTTAAATGAGCTCGTGTAGAGCTGCTTGGCAATCTGTAAGCATATGTGCACCCAACATTCTATATGTTTAGGTGTGTGAATAGCGATATGTACGAGATGATGTGAGTGTATATAAAATTGTTTGATAGCATGTGGGTGTATTTGTATATGCGATCGTGTGTATAACAATATGTATGCGTGTGAAGATATGTGAGCATATAAAATTGCATAGTGACGTGTATATGCGCGTATGTGCTTATTTTCCAAACAACTCTAAGCATTTTTGTGAATGAATAGCGATATGTATGTGTATATCAAGGTGCTAGTGTACTTCCCTATAAACAAATATTGCGTGTGTAAATAGCTCTGTGTATGTGAAGGAGCCACTGTAAAAGAGTCGCTTGTTTGGGTCCTGCAGGCATAGATGCAACCATCATTTTTGTATATTCGCGTGTGTGAAGGTGTCTAAGTTTAAATGTATGCATGATAATGTGCATCCATGTGTTTATGTGTGTCTGTTAGGAAATATTCATATATGTGTTTGCGTGTAGGAGTACTCGGAAAGCTGCATGCATTTGTCTGTGTGACGATATATAGGTGCCAGTGTGTAAGCAGTCATCCACTTTTGTACATGTGTTTGCGTTTCTGTTTGCATCGAAATGCACATATATTTCCTCAATATGAATGATAGGTTATTATCTACATGTGTGTATCTATATTTAGCAACAGAGGCATGCATTCTTGTGTGTGTGTGTGTTGGTCTGTACTTGTGAACGAATATATAAGAAACCTGTATGCGTTCGTGTGCATTTGTCCTTGGTGACATGTATTCATGTGTATGTCTGTTAAAAAAAGGTTTCTCACAATTTCTTTCACGAATTTCCCCGAAGGAAGGAAAAAAAGTCCCCAATATACGGAAAAGCCGTGAGCTTCCCGCGAGATTGGGCAAGTTTTTATTGTGGAAAGTGCCCATGTTTAGATTTCCATAAAGAAAAAAGTGATAGTTGTGGGAACGAGTAAGGGAAACTACAAGTGCTTGAATACCCACATGCCATCAATGTGAAAATGTCTCCTAAAAAAGGGAATTTAAACCAGCAGCTGTAGCGAGTCAAGATATAAGTACTTAGTCACAAAACCGGACAGAGAACGATCTAAATTACATATCTAAACGAGCGTCATAAATATTCACCGGGAAATTGAAAGAAAAAATGGAAATCTTGTTTAAAATTCACTTCGCCCCCCGCAGGAAAGACTCAAAGAGCGTTTGGTCAAAAAGTTTATCCCACCCCAGCGGGAAGTAGAAAGCTGGATCAAAGAGCTGGAGACACCCTCAATTTGAAGGCATCATTGGCCCATTGAAACTTTTCCGAAAAGTTGGCAAATTATTCCATAAAATTACGTATTTATAAGACCCAAATTCTGCCTTGCTGGGAATCTCTCACGCACCGTTTTACCGAAGCTCATTTTTTCACACATTCGAAATTCAAAGAAAGTCAGTGCACCCTTCATGTATCGTGTACACTCAAACGACTAAAGGTATACATGAGCTGATATCCACATGAAATAAAAGTTAACCCATTATTCTTTCTCCCTTTCATTTCTTTTCTATTACTGTATGCTATTTTCTTATTCGCAATACAAGTATATCGAATACATAAAAGGCATCGATTTCTCCATAAACTGCAGCTGGTGTAAAGGGGTAATCATGCTTGGTGCTAACGGCTTAATTGCTCTTTTAAGCTCATATCTTTGCTTAATGATGTGTGTATATGTACGTCTATGAACGGGGGAAGGTAAGGAGTCTATATCCCCAAATCCAGCAAATAGATGTATACAAAAAAATCTAAAATTTGAGAAATTTTTTCATTTTTCGCTATGACTTTTTGAAAGTCTGGGAAAATCTCAAGTTGCAAATCTGCTCCAAAAGTACTAAGGAAGTGAAGGAAGATGTCAAAAATGATAGATAAGCAGGAAATAGATGTAAAGTTCCATAGACCAGAGAATTGACTGATTAGAAGTAATTAAGTTCCCTATCGAACTCGTACTACAAATTTTCACCATCCAGAGCACATCAAACCTTATAGGTTCTGTCAGCACTACCTCCTTGACTAGGATCCCAATATCATATACCATCGCCTACTGGTTTTCTCCACACAAGGAGGTGCCTGATGTAGCATGGGAACTCATGCTACAGTTGACATCTCGATGATTTTGACTTTCCTGGCCCGACGCCACAGATCGATCTGCGGCTGTATATCTTTCACACATTTTTACTTCGTCCATCTTCAGGTTTTGTTTTTTTTTACAGATTTCCCGCTTCAAATTGTCTGAGGAAGATGCTCCCATTGGTTTTTGCTTTTCTATAAGGAAGAGCAACTACAAATCTGCGGGTAGTAACCAACTACCACCCGACTTTCACCATATTTTATTTGTGCCTTTCAAAACCCTTTTAAAAGCAGATAGAAAGATACAGAAACCATGCAGTTGCAAAGTGTATGTCCATACAGGACAAGAAAAGAACAATTGAAGGGAATGAGTACATAAAACAAGAAACAGGAGTTTGAAAAGCAAGATAAAAAAGGTTATTAAAGACAATGTTCAAGGAGAGCAAATAGCATCTTAATTAAAGCAACCCATACTAAAAAATTAAATATCTTGGCCTGGAGTCAAACCGGGGTCTCCCAATTGCTAGTAAATTTGATCGGGTCACGCTTTGGCTAGGTTTGTGGCTCTGTATCTGGTATCTCAGTGGTAGAGCACACGATTGGCAAGTAAAAGACCTGGATTCGATTCCCGGGAGGATAATTAAAAATCCCGGAGCGTTTTTCAGCTTTTCTTTACAATATGGATTGCCTTAATTGATCTAAACTTATCTCTCTTTTGATCTCTGTCATCCATTTCCAATTATATATATATATATATATATATATATATATATATATATATATATATATATATATGTAGAGGCGATTTTTCATACTTAAGAAATTCTTAGTCTCACCCATCCGGCTTGTAGAAAGAGATCTCCTTGCGTCGATGAGGGATTCCACCAAGAAACACAATGGCTAGTTCTAGCAGTTCCCGGTAATCGTAACGAGGGCGGTACTGTCAGAGGTAGCCTTATCAGAGTTTGAGTTCGTCGTTCACCCAGTCCTTTATAAACTCTTCGTTTGTTGTCTTGTACTGGTCTTCATCAACAAACTGCCAGAACTCTCGGAAACAGACAAAGGTAGCGATATCTGGAGTTTGAGATGCTTCTGGGATAGGGGTCGAGAAAACAGCTTCCAGCAGAATTTCCAGCACATGATGGTAACAGACCAGATGCACCTGATCTCGACCAAGGATTTGCTGCAGTTGAGCGCACACTCCACACATGGATCCCGTATTCGGCGCCGTTGTGTCGAAGCACAGTGCTCGAAATCGATCGGAAATAGCCCACTCGGATATAACGGAATGGATGGTGTTTGTCGTAGGCTCCAATTTGCCGTCAGTGATGGGAACTGCGAGAATCTTCTTCACGCCTTCTCCAGAAACGAGGATCGGCAGTTGGTCCACAACACCTTCGTTTGTGAAGGAGAGCATAAGTTTTCCATCCCAGTGGAGTGTAAGCGGTACATCAGGAGCAAAGTCTTCTTTCAGCTTTGCAACCTTTTCCTGGCGATGACGTCTTCGCTGCCGATTGGTCGTGCTCGAGCTCAATAACAATTCTCCAGCGTTCGCTACCAGCTCCTCGGCGAATGGAAGCAGCACGTCTGCAGCTTAACGGTCACTTATGTTGGTCCGGTCCAGAGCAGCAGAAACTTGCGGGGAGATGATTTTCTTCTCCGATGGCCCACGGCGGGATCGTTTTAGTGGAGGAGTTACTATCACGCCTTGCTATTCAGACGAAGCGGCCGAGGTCAAAGACTCGAGTTCAACGGTGGCCTGCCTTTCTTAGAACGCTTGACTTTCCTTTGCAGCTCGACTTCTTTCATTGTCCCCCAGCTGCTGTGTCCGTTTGTCTTTTTCCATCCAGGCCATATCCACACCGCGCATCTTCTCCTGACTGCCCGCTTCCTCTGAGCTTCAAGGAACGCGCTGTCCTCCTTGATCTTGATCAAGTACATGGCGTCGCGCTGTGCTACATCGAACAAATTTTTCAGGGAAGTAACGAAATTGGCTCGGTTTTCTTCAGCTTGCCCTGTCGTCAGGGATTTTGATTTCTTCAATCCGTTGTACTCTTCGTGCAGACGCTGTACATTCTTAGGAATATCACACAGATCACTAGTCGGAATATTTGCTCTGCTTTACTGTTGTTGAACTTTCAGTGCCGTCTGCCGAACTGAGGACGTCAAATCACGCGGGTTTAGCTTTGCGTGGTATTTCAAAGCAACCAGGACTTCCTCACGGTTCAGAAGAACACTTGATGGCACTGGGTGAGTTGCTGGGGCTCCTAGGAGCCATAACTTGTCAGCGGACCTCGTGGAAAACATTTGTAAAAAAGAAAACACATCAATAAACAGGGGAATAAGACGGAGATCTCTCCATAGCATAAAACAATAATGAAACCACTTCTTGCACTGCAAAACTGTATGAAACAGGACCATGCCTCCGTTGCATGGGGTAGTGCAATAGGGACAAACTTCAAAGCGTCTGCGTGACATGAAGATGTCATGTTACTAGTTAGGTTTTCCTTGTAGTGTTTCCTCATCAATATACATGAACTGCCTGGTTCCGTGTTATAGTACATACATTTTTGAGTTTTTGACTCACCCTAATATGCAAGCTGTTCTTTAATGTTATTCCTACAGTACCCAAGCAACTCAGACAACAACCACACATATACATATGTGTCCATCCATGATCCCAAAACTCCCTCGATCTTAATTCGATCGACAACTTTTTGTTGATCCCCCAAAATAAGTGTTAGAAAATGGAATCACGCAAATTATGACAACCTCGACCATTTTTAAACCAAGAAAGTAGAGCTGAAGTTGATATCCATCCCTTTTTTTGCGGAAGCGACGTCATAAAATTTATGAAACTATTTTAATTTGTTTTGATTGACTTGTCAATATTTAAATGGGGTAGTTACTAATCTGAAGCAATTACCCTTAGGACTCAATAAACCTTTGGACTCGAAAAACTTTGCCTCTTCCAATAAGTTTTACTCATGTATGTAACTAATTACTTGACCCACAATCAGCTATAATTTCTATTCTGGTCCTCCAAGAACATTTCCTGACCTAAGACTTAAATAATTTCGAAGAAACTATGTTTTAAAACTAACAATCCCTCTTTTAATTATACAAATTTCCCTTTCTCGCTGACTAACAATGATCACGAGAAATGTACACCCAGTAATAACTTAGGGTAAACAACAATAAAAACTCGTAACATCATAAAGACGTTGATAAGATCCTCGTACCTTACTCGTATGATCGAAGACATTTTGGTTAAAGTACAGAAGTACAAAGATATATGAAATTTTTGTGTGGAAAAAAAGAATAGAACAAAGAACACATAATACCTGCTACAAATTAAAATAAAATAAACAACGAATGTGGGTTACGCCACTTTGGCGGATCAATTACGTACTTCTTCAACCAACTTTTCAGCTACTCAATGGATGCTGGCAGAAAATCAGCTGTTTTAAGATCATTTGATCAAGGTGGATTTATCATTCCACATTTGCTAGTACCGTTTTTTTTTCAGTTGTGGGTGAAAGGAAGTTAAATTAATTAACGAAATATTTTCTCACAATTGATGGGACAGACAATTGATGAAACAGTAAAAAAAAAGCTAAATGTAGCAAACTGCACCAGCGACCTTCAACAACAAATTGAAGGAGAGAGTAGGTGTATTGCAAAGACATAAAGGATTTATAAAGAAAAGAGAATCACAAAGGTGTGAATAAAGTAGCCATTAGGATGGTAAGTGACAGAAAGGCTTAGAATTCAGTATTGATTAAATCTGGTGTTCACAAGTAACTATGAAAGAATTAGTGAGTTTAGCATTGGAACACGATTCACTACAATTAATCATCTGTATTTTAATAAATACACGTCTAATTAAGACATCATTTATCACAAAAATGTCAATTTACAGCACATATAGGTAAGAAATTAAGCTGAGAATTGCAAGGGTTTATGACAAAAAGGGTTCCTATTAATAATTTATATAAATAAATTGCCTCATTCTCAACTGTTTCTTCTTTAAGAGGATAAATAATATTAGTTTGCCATGAAATTATTGTATATTTTAAGGGAAGTAAAATCATTTTAATGTACAAAAAATACATTTATTAAGTATAGTAGTTTCCATCTTTATTGGCATACTTCCCCATGCATGAAATCATGTAACTAAGAAGTATATTTCTTTCTTAAAGGATTCGTTCCATTTTAATGAAATATATGAGTTTATATCATTTTTCATCTCCTTCACATCGGAGTAAACTTTTTCTTTAGGTGATGTTGTAATGGCCATAAAGAAATGGTAACCAGACGGTCCAAGGTACGTGGAAAATGGAGGATCAAGAAAAAAATTCCTGACCTAACGCAATATTTATTCAAGGTTCAAATGTGTCACGTGTGGACGTACATTATCACGAAGAAGGAGAACACCCTTTTAGTTGACTTGCGAAGGACGTTTTTGTTCAAAGGTTTCATTGAAACGTTGCCATTGTTGAACATCTACGAGTAGATGAGTCAAAGGTAAAGGTTTACTTATTATTAAGTAGCTCATAACGATTTAACATCAGATTGAATGAAAAGCCTAGTCTTCTACTGTTGCACACTACATCTAAGTGTAAGGTTGAGTTTTTGTTTGCGCTCAATATTGCAAGAAAGAACCAAATTTTATCTCCCGCAACAATGCTGACCATATTTGGCTCAAAGGGTCTTCGTGCCAAGAGAGGACACGAAATGGTAACACTTTAAACAGTTCATGTGTTAACCAAACACTATTTTTCTGCATATTTTAAATGTTTTACAAAGCCAAGCCTGTACTACAGCTTGCTGTAATGTAGTTTGTTAAACGTCTAGTCATAACTACATCTAGCAAAATGACTAGTCATTACTACAGCTTGAAAATGTCTAGTCATTACTACAGCTTGAAAATGTCTAGTCATAACTACATCTCGCGAAATGACTAGTCATTACTACAGCTTGAAAATGTCCAGTCATTACTACAGCTTGAAAATGTCTAGTCACTACTACAGCTTGAAAATGTCTAGTCATAACTACATCTCGCGAAATGACTAGTCATTACTACAGCTTGAAATGTCTAGTTACTACTACAGCTTGAAAATGTCTAGTCATAACTACATCTCGCGAAATGACTAGTCACTACTACAGCTTGAAAATGTCTAGTCATAGCTACATCTCGCGAAATGACTAGGAATTACTACAGCTTGAAAATGTCTAGTCATTACTACAGCTTGAAAATGTCTAGTCATTACTACAGCTTGCACACTGTCAAGTCATTACTCTAAACAGGTTGCAGAACATTTTTAACAATTTCAACAACTCTTGGAAGCAATTCTTATATAAAAATCTCCTAAAAACAACTTCTTTTCTCGACAATCTGATATCAAACTTTTACCTATAAGTTTATGCACCATTTTAATTGATAAAGAAGTAAAAAGCGCAATTTATTTAATTAAATTTAAGCCGGAAACTAAGGAGGGCATCTCCCATGGAATGTTTAAAAAGATCTGTAAATAAATTGGTGATCTCTTCCTATGTGCATTGAGGCCTCGGATTGCATGCAATCCTCCATGTGTTAGGTGTATCATGTTGCTCCATGCTTCATTTGACACACACACACCCAATACTAGGTATACAATGGAGCCTTGAGGGCGTGCCTCTCCTCCAACCTTAAGCGTCAGCGGGATTTTACCCCTGTTACACCATACACACTCCCCTGTGGGCGTATCAAGCACAAAGGGTTCGTTGAATGAATATCCAGAGTGTTGTCTATTTGCCTCTTTTCTCAAGAGTTGTCTCGGCTATGACGAAACAACTAATTATATAAACAAAAAATATAAGATAGCTCGGAAATAATGTCCTCTGGTGTCAGTAAAGGAGATAGATACCTTTTATTTCTACCCTGTTTTTTTTCATATTATATTATATATATATATATATATATATATATATATATATATATATATATACTCATTTATATTTTTACTTCACTGACACAAAACCTAGCGACTCATGTTCCCCCATTCTTGCACCATAGATGAAAATTTTGATGTTCCATGTTTGTTTCGCCTGTTCATTTGTGCCCACAGTAACTTCAAGCTCAACAATTGTCCAATCTTTTTCACAAGTATTTAAATAAGTATATAATAAATTTATTTGCAGTTAATTTCTTCCCCAGATAATATCATAACGTTTTAATTTATTGGAGTTTCATCTTTTTTTCCGAAAGTCTAATCACTTTATTCAATATTGAATCAGAGAGAACTTCGTGGACATCGATGTGTCTTAGTCCTTTTTTATACTTCAGCTTCCATAACCACCTTAGTTAAAACTAATTTAATCTATTTTTTTCCAAAATTAATTAATTAATAATGAACCTACTTACCTTCTAACCACAACTTCAAGGTTCACCGCCAACTTCCTACTCTAGACTTTCCTTGTCCCGATACCTCCCTCATCTCGTCCGTATCTTTAGAACAGATGAACTCCTATTTTTCACTACCCCTAAATCTATAAACGCACAAAATGTGTCTCAACAAATAACTATAAAATATTCCATGAACCTGATCATAAGAACTCAGAACCGATAAAGTTGAGCAGGCTGGGTCAGGACTAACCCAATTCATGTAGGCTATTTATTCAGCCATTTTAAATTTCCTTTAACCACTTTCTGGATCTTCTTGAACAATTTTATAGAGGTGCCCTATAATCTACTATTATTTACTATTTATCGATAGACATCAGAAATTTTAAAACTATATTAAAAACATTTTTCGCCCTATCCGTGAATGTTGGTGAACGCAGCTTATCTCCATGTTTCTTCTTATGAACTCATCAATTCCGATAATCGACCCAAAATATAAATAAATAAGGCTATACGGGTAAAAGGGTAATTAACGAAATAACTCTTTAGGTCCATGACGGCGCAAAATGTAGGCCAGGGTATCTCAAATAAGTGAACAAATATGTATCAACAAATAACGAAAAAATAGTCTGAAAATATGCATTGTCCGTATCTAATTGAAAGTAAATAAAAATAAATCATTAGAACATTATTATTACCTGTTATTTATAACTTTTATTAATATATGATAAATACTATGGGTTAAAATTTTGAATTATGAAAACCCATAAGTAATGCATCATTTTTTTTCGTTTATCAATATTTTAGGGATAGAAATAATCGAGTAATAGTCAATCATTTTTTAGTTGAATTATTACAAGAAATGGGTTATATACAGTAATGTTGAGCATTCTAGATAATGGATTAGTCTAGATAATGGAAGGCCTCAGGCCTTGAAGAGCGCATTACAAAAGACTTATTATTATTATTATTATTATTATCGTAGGCAGCTATTCTTAGCCAGTGTGCCGCGGGAGATTTGAGAAAAGTTGATTCTCCCTCAAACAAGAAAGAGCAATGAACAAATTTCGGCACTGTACGATTGAATGATAAAATATTCGTACTTGTGACACAATAAAGTGTCCTGACGTAACAATGTCTTACTACAGCTATGGTTGCCAGATTTTTACTAATATCAATAAATTCGTTTTCTAACTTTTAATATGTCAATCCAATATTTTATTTTTGTCTTTAAGCATATTAAAATTTATAAGTTTGGTATTTAGATTTGACATATAATTTTTATTAAGTGTGAGAAATTTAAGAAGATTAATTTTTAAAGCGATTGCAAGTGTGCTACGGGAGATTTAACGAAGGTATGTTATTAAGCTAATGTTTACAATTGATATATAATTGCTTTATAAATGAGAAATTTAAGAAGTTTAATTCTTAAATATTTATGTTTGGCAAATACTATTTTTGTTTTTCATTGTTGTGTTTATTCCTTGTTAATTAAGTAAGTTGATAGGTTTGTTTAATGGTATTTGGATTTAGAAATTAAGTGTTTTATTTTTTCTTGTGCACTGAATGTTTTTCTTTTCTTTTTCTTCTTTTTTCAGTTTGTCTTAAATTAATAAATGATTAGCATGCCTAACTTATGAACATTTATTAGCATTTATTATCATATGATTAAATATATTCTTAAATACTGATGGTGTGACTCGACCATGTTACCAATCCCTGGCTTGATGTGCCGTGAGATAAAAAAAAGATTGAAAAACTCTGGTCGTTGGGAAAAAACAATACCCCAGACTAAAGGAGTTGCCTCACCCATGGAAGATTCTCTTGTGCGTTTGCTAGGATATGAATGGCATAATCCATTTTCAACTTCCTAATCTCCAAGAGGTTTTACTCTGCTAGGTTGGATTGTTTACAAGCAGCACTTGAATGAAAAAGGTCAGCATTAATCAAGAGAAGAAGTGTGTTCTTTCATCGAGATAACGCGCGACCTTATATCGCAAGAGATGAGATAAAAAAGCTTAGGAATTTTGATTGTCAACTAAGGAGTGATCCTTCAAACTAACTTGCTAAGGTTAGGGTTTGTGTTTTTACGTGTTTGTATTTTACATGTTAATTAGTTTAGGCTAGGGTTAGGCTTTGTGTTTTAGGTGTTTGTATTTTACAGGACTGAACTATAGAGACCTAACGTAACCCAAGCTTAAATTAATTAATATGTAAAATACAAACACTTAGATATATCAATAGGTAAGGAAACCCATCCCAGTCAACTGAGTAGTTAACTTTGATATGCGAATCTATCTTAGAATACCTAAATTTCCTCTCCATACCAAACCTTTAAGAATGAAGAATCTTGATAGGCTACCTTTATCAGCGTTCTCTCTATTCCTCTTTCTCTTTTAGTTTAATTTTGCTGTTTCGCAATTATATTCTTATTCATTTCCACCAAGTTATCGTTTCCCGGTTGGATTAGAAAGACTACCTTTTCTTCGCACTAATTAACGAGTTGCTGATAAATTTAATTCATTACTCTACTGACTTTTCAGTTCATGCCATAAAGAATCATTCATATAAGCAAGCACCAATAGCATCAAATCAATTCTTAAAAGGAAAAAAATAAAAAATCTTCAAAAATTCTGTAAATACAAATCTAATTTTATTTATATAAAGTAAACGAAGTTTATATTGAATTATTATTATTCGCCATTATTCACACTTTATATGAAACTTATAAATACTATACGAGTTAAATCTAAATCAAACACTTAGCTTTACACAGAAAGCTTCGTAAAATAGATCATAGGGTTTGCTATAGCATCATATATACTTAACCCTGGAATAATAACCATCAGTTCGCTACACACCACTACTAACCATGGGTATATTATACCCGATTTGGAAAAAAAAAATATTAAATGTAAAGCTTTAATGGAATAGATTTACATGAAGGCAATTCAAACTTTGACTTAACATTAAGAAAAACTGACCATGACGTCGTTGCTCTCGGTACCTCCTACCCTTGTTCTGGGTACCTCCTACCCATGGTTAGCGTTCTAGTGTTAAGGAAATTTCAGTGTAGCAGTTCAAGGGATAAGAGGAATGAGGGATTTCCTGGAATCCGATGATTGAAAATTTCATTAATTCCAACAGCAAATTCTCTTATATCATGTTTATGAGAAATGGCCCTGAAACTTTATGGTAAATATTTTCAGATCATGATTAAAGCATAAATTCCAAATCATTTTTAGGGATTTTTATGGCAAACTCCTATTCATCATTTTTCATTTTTATTCATCTTTTTCATTTTTTAAATTCCCAGTCTCTCGATTTGTTAAACGTATTTTTTTTATTCATTTTGCCTCATTTTCGTATTTATTTTCATAAATCATTACTTAATTATTTTTGTAATGTTTCTCTTTATCTCCTGCATTAAAGTCATTTTTTTGTTTTGTTTTTTTAACACTCATTTTTTTCCGAAAAAAAGAATTGGGTAAATAGGGGAACTTGAACTTTTATCAACAAGTGCTTTTGGCTATTTATTGGCTATATACCACGAGGAAATTTGTAATTTCCAACTTAGGATGCCAAATTTCCTCAAATAAGAGATTTATTTACCCCATTTATTTTTCGAACGATGAATGTCACCGTTTTAATCACATATTTTGTAATAAACAAATAAGGGAGCTATAAATTAAAGAGAATTAAAATAATAAATTTAGAATTTTTGTTGCACTTATAAAACACCTTGTAATTGCTGGTGAAAACTAACTCCATGAATTTTAAAAATGGCGTCGCGAGGTGTCAGGGAATGCGTGAAGCCATTATTTAAATAAACGGTTTTATAATCCCCAGCAACAAAATGGCTACTATAATCCGGTAATGTATTCATATTAAACAACGAATCATGATATTATGCAAAGTTTCTCCATTTTGTTTATGTATGAGTGCTGTGATTGGTTCCCCGTTAACCCTTTCGTTCATTCGAAGAACGGAACTGATGCCTATTCGCAGAGCCTTCTGCATGACAAAGCCCTTTTATTTATCAGGCTTAGATCGGCTGTGAAAGGGTTGCGTTTTTTGTGGAGCCTCGATCTAAACCCACTTCTGAAACCACACGAGAGCGGGCTTTTGTGGCGGGCACATGCTCTGCTTGCTACCGCAGGCTGAGCGCACGCTCGGACGGAAGGGCTGCTGCCAGCTACTTTGGGCTTGGTGTTTTCGAGTGCGTCACTCTTGGGGGTTGAAGCCGCCTCGTCACCAAAGACACGGCGAATGGGTTGGATTTAGAGACTCGGTACGATTGGATGAGGTTCGAATTTAATTTTTAGTATAAATGAGTTTTAATTATAACTGATTAATTTGTGATTTCGAAACGGGTAGGGAAGTTTTCGCTTCGAATAGTAACTTTAAAATCGCTAAATCTTTCAATATTGACTATTTTTGGTCCTCTGGAAGAATCAAATGGTTTTATAGATCTATAAATAAACCTCTCGTACTGTACAGGATCGTTTAGGCTTATACTCAAATGAATCGGCTTTCTACTATGGAATAAAAAAAAATGATAAGCTCCCGTATATCGCAGCGAAATCAATAATTTATAAATTAAAAAATTAAACCACTGCTTTAATCCTTTAACAGAGGAAAGGGGTACGTCAAAATCCAGAGGGCGGCTGGCTACGCACACGAGCCAAACTACTTTTTGTCGGGCACACATGCCAATAAAGGAGTTTAATGAATTCAGGCATGGGTATTTTTTTGTTTGGGAGTTCGTTATGTCATTGGTTGAGCTTTGTATAAGGGTGACGTTGACCATGCATCAAATCCAAGGCTTCTTTCTTTCAATGGGTCTCTTTTTACATACAGATAGATAGAAGGCGAAATTCTATTGGCTATCACCATTTGAAAAGGTAGTCCGTCCGTTCACCCTTTTTACGCTAGAATTTAAATTAGCTTCGTTTCACGATCGACGAATCGCATTGGACGAATGTTAACTCCCGCTGAATTTCGATTCTTTGTTATGAAAATAAAGCGCAGCTGTAATGTCTTCGTTCCAGCTACCTACCCTCGTTCCTCGATATCTAAATGGAGTTTGCGAAATTATGGCTTAAGATGTTGTGGATATTAATGGATTTGAGCTGAGAGGGAGTGTGGAGACACAATTTTCTGTTTACATCTTTATTACGCCAACAACGCTAACTTTTTCTCCCTCTATGCTTACCAATCTCATCTCCATCTATGTCTGTTTTCTGCCCCCTTCCCTCACTCTCTCTCTCTCTCACTGACTCAACCACTCGCTCTCTCCGAAATGCAGAATATTCACGGGGGCTTCTCCCATTAAAAACGCTCCTTTGTTAGGAGCTTCTTGTCGGTCTTAGTTCCTTTAACGCGCAGACGAGAGCCGTCCTCCTGTCACGTTTTTTTTTTTCCTCAAGGCCTCTCTGACCGATAAAAAGGCGCCCTTTCTCCGACCCCTGCCGGCTGCCGCCCGCCTAAACGAAGCGCCCGGTGGTTGGTGAATCCCTGTGAACCCCATCTTTCGACGTCCCTTCCCAGACAGCGACCCTCTGCCGAGCCCATTCATGCTGTACCCCGTTTTTTACATAAACAAATGGAGAGAGGCGAACCCTTCCATTCTCAATCGCTAATCATCCGGAGACGAGGAGAAAACTCCCTAACGGCACTTACTTAACCGCGGCAAAAGCCTCCACCATGCCTTTTCCATATGTAAGGCAAAACAGCCCAAGCGGCCTTGACCAATCGCTCGCTCTACCTGTCACAACGATTTCCTTGGCTATGCACTTTTAGCCTCGCCAAACACGAATACTTCATTCCAGACGCTGGACAATGTCCGAACGAAGAGAAGCGCCAGGTGTTCTATGAGAGAAATTCCTTTCTTGTCAAACTCCGAGCCGTTCTATGACTTAAAATGAAGAAAGTGTTCGACATTGTTGCTAGTTATTCGTTGGCGCTTCAAAGATGTTTACTTAGGAGAAGCACTTAAGCAAGGACAATTTTTTCATATATTTAATATTTATTCAAACCAGAAATTTTATGTCGTAGTTGCAATAGTAGTAAGAATAAGATGAAGCATAGACGAGGAGCAATAGCAAATGATAAATAATATTTTAAATCAGAACTCAAAGCATTATTGAAGGCAAATATCTGATAGAACTTGTACTAATGGAATGTTTGAATGTTTCTTTTAATTGTAATATAAATTGTACTAATGTACTGTTCGACCCGTTTTTAAAATCTTTTTCCATATGTGATAGAAAAAAGATCATTGCTGTTTTATGGACAGCAAAAATTTTCCTTTGAAGACTATTGCAGAGAATTTTAATAAAAAATTTTGTCTCCAAAGTTGCTGCTAACAAATTTTCCCTGATTCATTTTTCTCTCTTTCACTTGATCTTAGCATATTTTCTTTCTACCTGTATTTATGGTAGTTTCTTTTCTACGTGGAAAAAAAAGAGAAATTCACGATGGTAAAAATTCAATCCTATGAATAATGTTTGTTATCGACCATTTGATTCATTTTAACGAGCTATCACAAAATTGTTGATTTTTTAAGAGATTTTTTTTTTAATTAGGACTCAACAGCTACCATTTGTTATTCAAAACATTTTAGAAATTGGGTAAAAATGATTTTAAAAAAATAACAGTTAAACAGTTGAGAAATCTTATGATTTCGAA
>OZ018322.1:196100387-196105387 GCA_963969495.1 Ceratothoa steindachneri
TATATATATAATATATATATATATATATATATATATATATATATATATATATATATATATGCGTATTTATGTCCATATATCACAAATACTTTATAACCAAAAAAAACCTGGAACGAAGCTTTGGTTCTCCCCATTTATAATCTGCTGAGTCGGTTTGACAAACCCCAAAGAACGGCCTCTGCCAAGGCTCTAAGCTCCCTGCTTTTAATGGCTTTCATAACGAGAAAGGTGTAAAAAAGGATTATGGATCCTTAAAACGGTTCATGGGGTATTTAACCCTTTATGAATACGCGCCAGCACACGAATAAGAAGGGGTCTTTCTCCCGGCCGGAAGGGAGGTGTGTATCAATTAAACTGGAATGATTTAAGGTCGAAAGCGTAGATTTGTGTGGTCTAGTTCTAATGGTGCGCAAATCTGGTACATTTTGGTTATTCAACATAGGCAACCACGTATTAATTATTGACCAAGGAGGTGTTTTTGGTATCGTTTATCAAGCTTCACTGCAACATTAACATCAACCACTTCCGAAGAAGACGGACTTTTAGTGCCCTCGGGCTCACCAGCGATTGTCATACTGACCTTTATGTTTATTTCTTTATCCGGTCGAGATCCGCTTGGATAAAGGCAAGTTGGCGAACCACCATCACTACCATTACTACTACTACTTTTGGCAAGGTGCATTTTTTTTCAAAGAGCAAGAACTAAAGAGGATATAACCAAAAACAAGGTTTGGGAGAGGTTGTAATAAGTGGCAAAGTTGGAAGTGAAACTTTTTAAAAGTTGCATCAGATAAGTAGACAATTTTAGCCGATATGAAGTGGTAGAAGGCACTGAATTCTCCTAAATCTGCCCTCGTTTATCAACTTAGGCCGAATTAAAGGGGCGGGGGGGAAGGGGTATGAGAGGAAGTGGTGTATAAATTGGCGATGACCATAAGTTATATGCGGTATTGAACTAGTTAACGAATTTGCCCGAATATCCTCGGAAATCGAATGCCCAAATCTAGTTTAGACCCGTATTTTCGTCTACATCACAATATTGATGTGTTTTATAAATTTCCAGTGATTTTAGGTTTGTTGAATCACTCTCTGGCGTCACCGTGGTCACCTTGGCAACGCGTAATTTTGTCCCGAGTATATACGGGTACATTAAATGATTGATGTAATTTTGAACTGTTGCCGCGATTTTAAAAATCCGGGTTCACGTTGCTTGTAGCACATGTTAGCACATGTAAGCCGCATATAATAAATAAAACAAGCCATATTTTGTCGATTTTGTTGACAATGAAAATGTTAGTTAAGTGCTAAATCTGACTATGAAAATTGGTTAGAAAGAGGAATAGAACTTAACTCAATCCTGCTTCATGAGGTGTGTGTATGAAAGTGTGTACTTTTATTCGCCTTAAATATGTCTACTCTCTGTAAATAGGATTTATTCCTTATTTATCTGCATTTCTCATCGCGAAGCAAAATTAATTTGCTGAAAATATAACGAAATACTGGGTGCTCTTTTAGCGTGAAATCTACCACAGTACATGAACTAACCTAACCTAATCCAACCTAGTTTAGGTTTGTTTAGAGAGTACACAAAATAGTGAACAATATGTGATTGTAGACCGTAATATAAAAGAACACCGAATACCGTCCGCAGCAATGAATGGGTAAGTACGTTCGGTTTGAGGGTAATCTACTTCCCCAAAATGTAGTAGGAACCACCATTACGAACATATCAGTAACTTTCAAGATTTCGAGACTTCACCCTCAAACAGTTTCCCGTAAAGTGAGGTTGGCTTGCTTCTACGATACTAAAATATCCCCCCCACCTCCTTTTATATACCCTGTGCAGCACCAGGCTCCACATCAGTAACCACTTACACCCAATTGATGTAATTTTGGGTGTAACAGGGAATATAAATCTCTTGACTTTGAATAAGATTAAATTATGTCACTGAGGAAGAGAGATTCGATCAGAAAGCGGAAGAAAAGAGAGATTTCGAAACTATTATAGCTGCTAATCATCACTAACTCTATAATTTAAGAAGATGATTTTTTTAGTATTTGAATAATAATTTAATCCTAGTTTGGTTATGACTCATGTTTTTTGTTCAAAGATATTTGTAAAAATTCTTTTATAATATCCAAAAACAAAATGGTGAAGTTCAGAAATTTTTCGAATTTTTTAAAACCCAAAGAATTACAAATGGTGAAGTTCAGAAAATTTATTTTTATATATCTTCTTTTATAACTATATTTTAGCAACGTGATATTTTGAAAGGGAGAAATTTAGTTTAGAGTTTCTTTTTAAAATTATTATAATTGGCGAAGTTCAGAAAATTTATAAAAATTTAACCATGGCTGCTTTTTTTTAGATTTTAAATTTAAATCTTAGTAGCGAAGCGCAAGCTCACCCCATAGGGAAAGGGGGGGCGAAGCCATTTCCTGGTTTACTATAGAAAATATAGCAGGCAATTTGAAAATTCAAATAAAGTAATAAATACTAACAAACAAAAACATATAGCAGAGGAGCATATTTGGGGTAAAATCCATAAAAAAAGAATAAATATTTCAAAACACAAACTTGAAACTTGAGATGTATTGAATAAACATCAAGTTTTGAAAGTAAGTAGTTGAGAAAAACTACAATTTGCTGTCCATTAAGACAAATTCGATACCAAGGCTATCAAATGGAGGAAGTTGTATAAGCTTCAAATGCTACAAAATCCTTATCAGATTTCATCAAATGATATTTCATATATGCCTTTAAATAAAATATTTAAATGTGAAGTTTTAAAAGACAAGATTCAAAAAGGTTCTCAAAAAAACACAACACCTTATATTAGGTTATCAAGATATTAATGTTTTTAAAAGAAAAAGTCATTCTTAGAGTTGTTTAAATTGTTTCAAATTTGCTGCAAGCGGTTTAAAGATAATTGTAGGCCTTTTTTGAGCTGTAGTAATGCCTAGGCCTTTTTAAAGCTGTAGTAACGTCTAAGCCCATTTATAAGCTGTACTAGTGTCTATACCTTTTTTTTAAAGCTGTAGTAATTTTTATGCCTTTTTTTAAAGCTATACTAATGTCTAAGGCTTTTTTAAAGCTCTAGTAATGTATATGCCTCGTTTCAGCTGAATTAATGTATATGCCTTGTTATAAGCTTTGTCTAGGCATTTTTATAAGCTGTAGTAATGTCTATAGTAAAGCCTAAGCCTTTTTTCAAAACTCTACTAATATCTATGCCTTTTTTTAGCTGTAGTAATGTCTAGGTCTTTTTTAAGCTATAGTAAGGTCTAAGCCGTTTTTAAGTTGTAGTAAACTCTATACGTTTTAAAGCTGTAGAAATCTTTATGCCTTTATTAAACTGTACTAATATCTAGGCCTTTTTTTCAGCTGTAATACTGGCTATGCCTTTTTTACCCTGTAGTAATATCTGAGCCTTTTTAAGCTGTAGTAATGTTTCAGCCTTTTTTAAGCTGTAGTAATGTCTAGGTATGTTTTAAAGTATAGTAATGTCTAGGCCTTTTCAAAACTGTAGTAATATCTACGCCTTTTGGAGCATTTTTTAAGTTGTGGTAATTGCTATACCTTTTTTAAGTTGTAGTAATGTTTATGCCTATATAAGCTGTAGTAATGTCGAGGCCATTTTGCGCTGTAGTAATGTTTATGCTTTTTAAGCTGTAACAATGTTGATGCCTTTTTTTTAAGCTGTAGTAATGTCTAGACCTTTTTTTAAGCTAGTAATGCCTAGATATTTTTGAAAGCTACATTTTGTTTCGGCGCCGCATGAACTGTCTCAACAACATTCACGTGTGAATACTGTCAGATATGTAGGTATCTATTGGCTCGAAATGCCCGTGATCCATTTCTGGACAGATATTTATGAGAGATGAAAACTGGATTCTTTAATCTAATATTAAACGGCAAAAAGAATGACTTGCTGGAAAACAAAAACCCATTCCTACTCCTTGACATGGTCTCCAACAGCAAATTTATGCTTTGCATTTGTTGGGATGTAAAGAGAGTTATTCATTATGAGTTCATCAATAATAAGTAAACATTTAGCGTCAATCCATTCACATGTTCACTAATTGCAACGCTTAAGTGAAGATATTGAACAAAAACGCCCTTCACTCAACGAGCGAAAAGGTGTGTCCTCTGCCTTCATAAGAACGCACGCCCACACGTGACCCATTTGACCCGAGAATAAATTAATGGGTCAAGTTGAAAAGTTTTTCCTTCTCTTCCATAGTTAGCGAACGTTGCCCCATCTGATTGACCCGTTACCATAGCTTACCTTCAACCACGGTATCCATTGCTTAATTAAACGATGGTAGAACATTGTCATTAAAGCTGAAAGGTATGATACTTTGGTGAATTTGGTGGCAAAGGGTATATTAAAATATTATTTTAATTTGTTTTAAAAAACGACATTAATTACTTGGCAATCTAATATATTACTAGAAATCGTTCTTATAAAAGAATTCTAGTTGTAAACATAAATGAATTTCTTTTTTTTTTTATTTACACTAGGCTTTTCTACTATTTTGATCTTTAAACGTTTGGAAATATCCAAAAGTTAACTTTGAAAGTTTATCGAACTAAAGTTTGAAAAGAAATAAGAAATTAAATTATCAATGATGTGACAGTCTATAAATAGATGCATTCTTGTACTAATCAAAAGGTATCTAAGATCGGTAAAATAAAATGCATCGCTACGAGTTCCATTATGAGATCTTTGAGTATATTTGGGCCACAGTAAAAATAGACAGGCGTAAGGAGACATGAAGTCAAGTTTGGCTAGATTAAGACAACATAGAAATTAAGCATAATCTAGCCTAACCTAATTTACCTAAACTAATGCGTTGGGAAACATGTTTACCTGATCGATAAAATCAAAATTTCCCAACCCATCTGTGGATCGGTCTTTTCAACGATGTAATATACAAAATAAGGTATTTTTTTATAAGCAAAATTACATATAAAATAATTTAGGAGTTCTCTGGAA
>OZ018322.1:196110387-196157257 GCA_963969495.1 Ceratothoa steindachneri
ATGGAAAGGAAATAGAGAATAAAACAATAATTGGAAAAGAAATCAGGAGAAATGTTCTAAATAAAGGAAAATAAATAAGGGGAAAATGTAAAAATAAGTGGAAAAAGTAAGTAAAATGTTAAAAATAAATCGATACTAAATAAGTGGAAATTCTAAAATAAATGGAAAGAGGAAATGGAAAAGATAGAGGAAGTAAAAAATAGGACAAATCATTCAGTATATTTGGTGAGGAAAGCACCCCCACCCCCTTGCAAGATTCTTGCAATGTATATTGCAGGCGTAAAACCATTCCAAGTATTCAATTTTATGGCAATGGCCGGACTGATTTTTGTGTTCAGTCGATTCCCTTTGACATGAAGCCCAACTGTTGGGGTTCGTAAGGCTTGTTTTCTGTAGCTTTTGTCTCTTTCAAGATATTTTCTTATCACTCGTTGCCTCTTCTCTCCTTCAAGTTGCTTCTTCCACGAGACTCCCTGTTTCCAGTCGTCCCTGCCTCGGAAAAGTGAGGGTATGAGGCAAAAGTAGCAAGGAGTCTGACCACCACGTTGACAATGCGTCACACTCAATATCACGCTATGTTTAACCTCAACGGGACCTCTTCCCCTTAAACAATAGTTTGCCTGGTTTGAACGATGGTATCTTTGACTTAAGTAGTGGTTGCCTTTTTTAATTTAATTTATCATTATTTATAAAATCAGCGTAGCGGAGAAGCGCTGAGATCGAGGAGCGCTCATGATCTCAGACATGTACAGGGTTCGAGGTAGGTGTAAATGTGAGTATTCGTACTCGTGTGTGTGCGTTACAGGGTTCGAGGTAGGTGTAAATGTGAGTATTCGTATTCGTGTGTGTGCGATGGGAACTATATAAATTAATGTTTTCTCGGCATTTTCTCCAAGAATGTGGAATGATCTGCATGCTGGGATGTGCCCCCATTGGTGCCTTTAAGCGTGCCTTGAAGACGCACTAGTTCTCTCAGGCGCTCCATGAAGGTGCGTGCTCTTGAAGTTCACCATACAACCCGGTGGCTTTTCGGTGCTACTTTCGGACATTGTTCAAAATCTGGGCGTCACCTTGGGCAGGCATTTATCTCACATAACCAAGGGACGCTCATGGCTGCAAATCTTCCCTCGGTCTTGCCCGTAATCTCAGCCGTATCCGTTCTCGCTCATACCGCAACATCATCGAATTATCACCCACGCTTTCTCTACCTCCCAACTTGATTATTGTAACTTTGTTCCCCACTGACCCCATGCTTCTTTACTTCAATCCTTTCAACTTGTGTAAAATTGTGTAGCGCATGTTCTTCTCAGGTGGGGATGTTTCTCTCGTGAATACAAAAGACAACCAACTTAACCCAGAATAGTGGGGCCGAAGCACTAAGAGATAAAATGCTTAGGCAACAAAGGTGATTTCCAACGTAATTTAATTAGGAACCGATCTACAACAAGGTCTGCTGACCAAACAGTTGCGTGCCCTCACTTATTCTGATTTAGGACCACACCTAACATAATATAGCTAAGCGTATCATATTATAGCCTAGCCTAGTTTATCCTAAACTAGTATAACATACCATACCCTATACTAGAATAACCTTGCATAGCTTAGCCTAGTATAGCCTTGGTTAGATAGCCTACCGTAGTCTAACATAGTATTACCTAGCATAGCCTCCCTAGCCTATTATACTTTAGCTTACCCTAGCATAGCATAGCCCTATCTAGCCTAGTACAGCTTAACATAGCCTAGCATAGCCTATCATAGTATAGCCTAGCCTAGCATAGCTTAGTATAGTATAACCTAGCCTAGCATTAACTATCCTAAACAAGTATACCTATACTATCCTATTATACCCTAGTCAAACTTAGCTTAGTATTGTCTAGCTTGACATACTATATGTTATCTTAGCATAGCATTTTATAGCCTAAATTAGCATACTATATCTTACCCTTGTACATTATATCTTAGCATAGCATAGCATAGCCTAGCCTATAATAGCCTATTCTAGGCTTGCCTAGCAGATTATAGCATATTATAGCCTAGTCTACGAAGAATATTACATTTCTAACCTCTTTGCCTACATGAACCTAATATTATTAATGCTCATTTAAATATGCCTGTATTATTAATTTTCCCTGTGTTCTTGAGCGAGTGGTTGTATACCCCAGTATGTGCATGTGTGTGAAGTAGCGGCAAGACAGTTTTATGGGAGAATTTATTGCTAAGAGATAATGTATTGAGTCATTGTTAGGGACCTGCTAAAAAGAACCTTCCCATTCACGATCAAATTGACCAGTCGACTCGAGCTCTGATGGGAAGATGTTCACATTCAGGATGACCAACTGTGCGTAAATATGTGGATCTCTAGAAGCCTTGAGCCAGATCCAAGAAACCCAGGTGGGTAAAACACTCGAAAAGCACCTCTCTTGTTATATAATAAGAGACAAACATTCCTCCCCAGCATAAAATTCGCTGGCAACAATGGAAGAAAATTACTTTCCATTAATCTCTTATAAACTGGCGAGTTTTTTTTTATAAATTGAATAGACAACGTTTTCCATCCATTTCCTAAAAAATTCCTCTTACCAGGGCTTGTGAGTTTCTGTCAGTTGGTTTAGTTATGGTAGGATGTCTGTTTCTGTCTTTGTATTCTTAGTTTGTATTTGTCTGTTTGACATCTGTGTTTCACTGTTTATTTGTGTTAAGGTGTATCTTTTAGTTTTAATAGCAAAATTTGGGGCGTGGTTTGACGTGTATGCAAGAGCAGTTCTTAAGAGTCGAGTCATTATCTTTTACATTTTCCTTAAATGATAATTATGTGTGTGTTTGTTTGTCTTTATAACTAATAAGCAGTGAGAAAGGGATTATTGTGAAAATATATAAATTGACCATGTGACTAAGACTAATTCATTAAATTTAAGTGGAGATTTTAATCTAATAGACTCATACATAAGCTACATTTCCTTATATAGCAGTTCAAATTTCGACTTTTGAGGTCACTAAATTATAAGTTTCTCTAAACTTTCTACACACGCTAAAAATGCGCCCTCCATTTACTAGTATTTAAGGAAGCAAACCTTTTCAATCTACATAATCCGAGTATATAGATGCATTTATGAGATCATTCAAGTCTCCGTTTCTTTCTCAGGAATTTAAAAATAATATTCTTTCCTAAAGAAGATGAGGTTCATAATTTCAATGTTTTGCTCTTTCATTGCTGAAAAACATATCTTTGCTATGGACGAAGAAGCTTAAACTATTATATTGGGTAGGATTCCTCTGATGTTCTTGAAGGGGTCTTGTCTGTCTTTAGTGAGCTAAATGTTCTTTCTTTACGCAAATAAGGAATACTGGTTTCGGATCACGTATTACAGCATTGTTGCAATATCTGGAACGTTTTCTCATGCCCTAAAAATATTAAATGTTACTTAAGAGCACCTGATTATTAAGAGTTGATAAAATTATCATTGATAACTATTAAGTTTTTACAATATTTCCTCTTTTATAATATTTATGCTGATATCTCGTTCGTTTTTTTTTTAAATTATCTTTAATAATCCAATTGCTTTTTTTCCTGGGATATTTTTGGGATAAGTATATTTGATTTAATGAAAAAATAGCTTTGTCGAAACAAAGCGTGGTAATTTTAAAGGAAGCAAAGGGAAAAAAATAATATATCTCCGTAAAAAAAACAACAGTATAGATAAAAAAGGTCAAAGAACGCCAAAGCAAACGTGTTAAAACAAACCAAAAATAACAATAATACTTTAATAAGAATACCAAATTTCAAAACCTCGTAGAACAAGTACTTAAAAATAACCTTAGGGATTAAAAATACCAAAGAGATATCATTCATGTATTAATCCAAGGATGCTAATAGAAAAGTGACAAAGTATTGAAGATATCTATTAACATAAATGTAAATCCACCGACTTCGTTTTTTCTATCCTTAATATTTAATTATTTCTGGTAAATATATGGAATAAGTTACCCATAATACCTATAATATAATCAATGCCTCTATTTCTAAAGCTTATTATTTTAGTATAACCTAAAAGGCTCCCTTCGTTTGCTAATACCAGGCCTATTTGAATGACCGTTTAGAGAAGACCAATTTATTTATGTACATATTTTGAAAAATTGTGGCATAATATACAATCTGAAATAAAGTCACCTCCTCTATTTATGTGTGTGTATATAGGTCTGTATGTCGGTATATATACCATAGAACCACCCGCACCTTTATATAAAGCGCTATTTATGGATTTTTCGGTGTTGGTTTGCCTTCATAATCCGCCATTATGTTACCTTTGCGCCGATTCGAGGTTAAAAACAGCATTCATTTAATGTGTAATAAATTCGGTGGATAAAATGCATAAAAGCCGCCCCAGGGTCGGATCCATCATCATATTTGTCTAGTCACTGTATTTCCTTTCTGCACCATAACCGCTCATTCACAGATGCGACCCACTCAGGTGTACATATCAGATTGGGGGGGAGTACGTCTTTTTCACAGTTGGCTCCTCCCAGTCGAACCAGGATCTACCAGTTGGACCGGAGTTCTCCCGTTAGCGACCGGTCTTTCTTGGACCATTCATCATAGATTAAAGAAAAACCAACTCACAAAGGTTTGCTGCCCTTTCAAGTACAATACATACATTTTAGGGAGTATGTGCGTTTGATTGCAAATTATACACGTATTGCATGATTCCACAGTTCTTGGTTGCTCATAAATAAATTAAAATGTTTATCAAGTATGTAGGTTCTTGTAAATAGATGGTTTAAACATTTTAACATGGAAATAGTTAAGAGGTCATTTCCCCTCATTTGCGTGTATATGACATACCCTCATTAAAGACGATTTGTATGAAGATGCATCAACAGGGAAACTGAGCCATGTATTTTATATCCTGCCTCAAAATGTATCATTCCGGTGACTTCCTTGGATCTATAGAACGAAAGTTTTGGATTAACATTCACTTCCTTCTTAACTGTAATCCTATTCTGGGATTTTCTTATTTCGGAATTTATCCGACAAACTCGTTTTAGCTTCTTTTTGAAGCACAAAAAAAAATCATTTTTGAATTCTCTTATTTTTCAAATGTTTTTAAATACCTACACAGGCAAGAACGTGCGTACACATGTACGTAGAATCGGGCATCTTAAATGTTTGGGTGACTTTCTTAATACAGGGGAAATTTCCTTGATGATATTCTTTGCCATTTTACGTAAATTTCGAATGTATTAGTGTCTTTGGCATATTTTATCATTAACCTCAAAGGTCGCCCCTTTGTGGAGCAACCCCAACCCCCCGCTTCCCTTAAAGAGCTGTTATAAGGTATGTTTTCCCTGTAGGCCCTCTTCTTTTTTCCCTCCGATGCACGAATCGAGTTTCCGTTAACTCTTTCCCAGGGAAGCAAAATTCTAACTTGTTTTTTTAGCCCATAATGACCGTATACGCTTTATAGGGTGTACGGTGCCTTCCATTTCCTGTTATTCCAAATTTATCAATAATTCAGTTCCCCTACACCCTCTTTAACCGTATTTCAAACTTCCTCCAGCGGCCTATTTTACCATCCTTTCTGTAACAAAAGGCAGATCGGACGCTTTCTGTATATAAAGTTTTGCCTCCAATGTGGAATCTTGGTGACGACCCCGATATACGGAATCTGCAGAGTCATTTAGGCATAATTCTAGGATGTTGTAATATAGATTGTACTCATTTTTCACAAAGTTATCTACAAAGGTTTTTTTGAGATACAGAAAATTGAGGCTTTTTCCCAGCTGTAGGGAGATTTGGGAGGCATTAAATACGGGTGTGCCGATGCTTCCAAAGCCTTTTTGCATCGAAATTCTGAAAAATCAGGTAAAAAATTGGAGTGACATAAACTGAATTTTTATTCAACTCATTCCCAGGGGTCCGAGAAAGGATATACATATTAACAAAAAATAATAAATTTATTCTTTTCAAAGGCCAAAGTCTGGTAAATTCGGAATCACAAAATGTATAAGATGCAATTTTGGAATAAAGGTTTTAGGGAGCCAAACTCAGGGAAGATTTTATTAAAAATAATATATTTTTGGATTTATGTATTTCTCACACAGATATATTAATCCTTAGACTGCTTTGAAAAGGAGTAATAGTCTTGTCATTTTCACGTTTTCTGTACAGTTTGGAAATACAGTTTGCATAGGTCCTTGGATAGGTATTCTCCAATCAAATAATGAAGTTGTTTTCTTTGTAAATTTTGAGGATTGTAAAATCCAAGGTAAGTTCCATTGGTCATTAGCATCCCTTCCAAAGAATCGATTTGCTCATGAACACCAATACTTGAATGGTAAAAGTAGGGGAAAAAAGCGATAGTTTAGAAATCGAAGTCATAAAGTGAAGGGAAATGGCGTTACTTTCATCAGCAAGCTTTTAAAAATGGCAAAAACAAGAGTGCGTTTGGCGTTAGTATGGTCATTAAAAATCAAAAATATATTACGCCACATCGAATGAAAAAAAATATTTACAAATAAAAAAAAAAGAATTAAGAAAAATATTAAATTTTATTTGTTAACTAAATATTCTGCTAATACTCATAAGGAGCTAACAAAAACCAAAAACGGAGAGCAATATTTTAAATTTTTTAGATGTTTTAATCTAAAAAGAGCTTTTAGATGTGAACAAACCATGAGTAAAGAAACTTGAAATATGAGGGTTTGTAAATCAGATTTAGAAGCATATTTTCTGTGGTTTTAATCTTGACATAAAAATGGCTTAATACAAACCACACATTTTTATATAAAATCACAATAATTGAGATTTACTTTAACATTTACTAACATTGGTTTTATTTAAAACGATAATAGATTCAAAGCTACTACATATACCTTCCTTTTCTTATACATATAATATATTCCTGAAGCTTTGAGAATAACAGTTCATGTATAAGAGTACTTAAATCCAGATAAATTCTTACTTCAAGATCATTTTTCTTTGGTTTTACCTGTTGGGAGATTTCTTTTTTTCATTTTCAAACTATGATTTATGAAAATGGCGAAGATATTTCTGTAGTTGAAGGTTGTCAAGTGTGACACGAGAAAATTGATCCCCCACACTTTACATCTCGGTTGAATTCAAACACTACCATTTAGCTTGACTAAATAATCAAATTTCACTGAAAACGCTGAAAAATCCTATTTTCTCAGTTGAAGAGGAAATTGTTATTAGCGGATTTTAATGAAATTTGGTGGACGGGTCGTCCTTGGGCCAATAAAAAAATTCACTAGATTTGGAAGCGGATCCAGATCCGGGTCAGATATCAGATATTTACTTTAATATTGCGATAGGGTATTTTCTAGGTCTGGTGAGGTATGAATTTTCTGAGTGCTTTCTAGTTTGTCTTGGTATCCAAGTTTAAGAGAGCCATGGGTTCTCCTGGTTTCTATCTTTTTGGTAACTATGTTTATATACCTTTAGCACATTTTCACTTTCTTTACCTTGCCACTTGACTAAATGATCAAATTCCAATGAAAACGCTGAAAAATCCTATTTTCTCAGTTGCAGAGGAAATTGTTATTAGCGATTAAAAAATTCACTAAAAAAAATTCACTAGATTTGGGAGCGGATCCAGATCCGATCAGGTATTTACTTTAATATTGCGATAGGGTATTTTCTAGATGTGGTGGAGCATGAATTTTCAGAGTGCTTTCTAGTTTCTCTTTGGATCCAAGTTTAAGAAAGCCATGGGTTCTCCTGGTTTCTATCTTTTTGGTAACTATGTTTATATACCTTTTAGCACATTTTCACTTTCCCTACCTTGCCACTTTACGAATCACTTCAAAACTTTAAGTTTTAGATGGCCGCGCTGATTTTCCTTCTTTCAGAATATAAATTAAAAGTGGCTACATTGAGTTTCAACACACAGAACCTGTTATTTTGCTGAACTTTTTGAACTTTTATTATGAAAGTAGACGATGGGTTTGATACGAGAAGAGCACACAGCTCTCCTGGACTTACTATCGCAACGAAGTGATGTGAAATGTGTTAGAGGACACTAAACTCGTAAACGTTAACGGGCAACGATCTTCTAACATTGGTTCATGTAATTACATCTCCTGAAATTTGGTCATGTAATTCCAATTCACGAAATTATAATTGAGGAAATTTCCTCAAACAATTTTAAAACCCAGAAATTTTGTAATGTTATTTTAATATATCACATTTTGTCGATTAATTCCAGTTGGACGGCTTTTTATTTTGTAATTTCCTTGTGAAATTGTCATCTTTCATCACAACGGGTTTTCCACAAAGTAGCACCGCATATGTGCTACTAACAAACAAGCGCCACATAACTCCCTTTCTCAGCCACCCATCATTTTCCACACCCAAAGGGCCCATTAAAGCGAGGGGGTGTTATGTGCTATAGCACCCCGTAAGGGGCGCGGCGATTTGCCATCCTGGCCGCCGTGCTGACGGGACTCAGCACCCGGTCCGGTCCCAGCTTAGCCTCTCTTCCTTCCTTCAAAACACTTGTTTCCTCTCTTTTCATACAACCTCTCCCACAACTTTCTCTGGTCAGCCTCTAATTTCACAGGGTAGATGCTGACCTTCTTCTCGCCAACCATCCTGGATCGGGGCTAAGGGGGAAGGGGCCAATGTTCCCTAACCCCTGAGCTCCGGTCTGGGGTGGTTGGTTTTTAACAACCTGCTTCATCCACACCCATACCTTCCTCACATCCCTTTTCCTCTCGTCTTCAAAATGTATCTGTTTTACGCTGTGTCTAAGGTGGAGCCGCCATGCCGATGGACTGCCAGGCCACCAGGCGGGCGGGGTGGTCCCAAATGGCGGCGCCTGGCTCTGCCAGGCTTGTAAGCACCTCTCGCAGTGCGGGCTACTGCGAGAGGTGATGCGCGATTGCATCCCGTGTCAAAAAGAGAGTCATCATGCCCAATGATGAGTATAAAAAAAACCCAACCCCCAACTTCCCCTATAACATCGACGGAGCCACCCTTGGGCAGCTCCAGCAAAAAAATGGAGGGCTTTTCCCCTGTGCTTGCTCAGGGGACCCTCCATATATCTTTAACCGGAGAGGAGGCTTACTCCTCTCCTTCGCTTACGGGTGTAGGGGACTCCCCCTCACCCCCTTCTCCGGAGGTGCCTTTGGGCGCCTCCCTTTTACCAGCGGCAGTCCCCTCTGTTTTTCCAAGGGGACTGCAAAGAAAGCCAGCCAGCAGCCCTTAGCCAGCCGCTCCACATCGAAGGGGCTCGGTAGGGCAAACCCACTAAGGGGGAAGAGGGAAGCCAGGCCCTTTCGGTCGCTTCCCTCAAAATACCTGCTGGCAAGAATATTTTAACCTTGCCGCGGTCAGGGCCCATGCCTCCCCACAGAAGACTAGTGACGATACTGCCAACGGGACCTGCGATGTCTTGGGGGGGGGGATGGCCAACTGGAGGCCCCCCTGAGATAGACATGGTCCTTGAGGAAACCCAGCCTCTAACGGTAGGGCCTTCCATGGGGGGAAATCCTGGCTCAGCGCCAAGCACCAAACCCGAATCCACCCCTATGCAAGGTCCTCCTCAAACGGCTGTGGTTTCCGAAGCAGTACAAGGAGGGGAGGGATCTCATTCGACCGGCGCCCCCACGACTACCAGGACCTTCTCAATTTTGGAGAATGACCTGGCTGAGGCCGGTCCATCTGGCATGGGGGCTTCTTCCGGCGGAGGTGAGAAGCGGATTCATTCCCCGCCCTCCTCTCCAAAAAAAAAAGACTAAAAAGACTCGGGGCTCCTCTCCATCCGTGGGGGCTGCGGGGACAGATGGGTCTGCTGCCACTCTGGCAAGCGACCAAGCCAAGATCGGCACATCCGCCCCCTCTGCCCCTCCGGTTGCGGAGCCCCTAACTAAGAACAAAAGTGCACAGGGTGGAGCCTCGATGACATCGGGGCCCCTCATTCAGAGGTTACCTGGCGTTTTCGAGCCCGCTGGCTTCAAACGCTTCCTCGTTATTCGCTCCATTGATGGCACCATGTTGTCAAGGGCAACATGATCCATCAGAGGAGAGGATTAGAAAGTGCAATTGGTAAAGAGCCGAAGGTGACCCGTTTCTCGGACGGGAGCCTTCTGGCGAATGCGGCGAATCCCGCCGAGGCGGCCAAGATAAGTGCTCTTCGGACACTTCATGGCACCCCGGTGAGTGTGACGCCGCACTCTACCATAAACTTTGTGAAAGGAGTAGTTTATGCGAGGAAACTCATTGATTACTCCATTGAGGACATCACCCTAGAGCTGGCCGACCATGGGGCGGTCAAGGTCGAACGTGTGATGAGAAAACAGGGAGGGGCCTCGAGACCCACCCCTACACTCTTCGTCACGTTTGACTGTAACAAGCTCCCTGAGTCGGTG
Source organism: Ceratothoa steindachneri (assembly GCA_963969495.1). Classification (NCBI taxonomy): domain Eukaryota; kingdom Metazoa; phylum Arthropoda; class Malacostraca; order Isopoda; family Cymothoidae; genus Ceratothoa; species Ceratothoa steindachneri. The sequence goes on from OZ018322.1 coordinate 196,120,774, forward strand.
CGTGCCGGTTGGTACCGCTACCGCGTGAAGGCATTCGTGCCACTGCCGCGGCGGTGCTATTACTGTCACCGCTTCGGTCATACGAATCGTTCATGTAGACGTGCAAAGTCAGGGTCACCCGAAGTCTGTGTAAATTGCTCCAAGGTCGCACACGATAAGTCCAAATCGTGTGTGGCCAAGTGTATCAATTGCGGAGAGCCGCACCCTGCTTTTTCGAAGCAATGTGGTGCATATCTCCTTGAGAAAGAAATCCTGGCCGTTGAGGCCCAGGATCGACTCTCATGCCGCAAGGCTAAGGACTTGGTCCTTGCGCGCCTGGCTCTGCCTGGGACATAATATGCCTCAATAGTTAGAAAGGCACCCTCTGCTCCTGGCCCATCCAGGCCAACGAGCACGGTTGTTTCCACGCCCATTCGGAGCCCTTCTGGGGGCTCTACCCAACCCGGGCGCTCCCCTGGTAAAGCTGGCGGCAAAAAGGGTTCAGACCCAGCCCCGGCTAAAACCAGGGCTCCCCTCTCTTCCCCCAGCGTTACCGTTTCCCGTAAGGCGAAACGGCCACGCGCCTCCACCGAGTCGTTAGACTCACAGGAGGCAACACCCCTGAAGATGGTCACTAGGCCATCTTCCGGGGTTCCTAAAGCTGTCCCCCGAAAGGAGCACAGCACTGTTGGCCGGACAAAGCGCCTTCAGCGCTTTGTCCGGCCAACAGGGCCCGGGGTTTTGCCCCCGGGAAGCGTACGGCCATTCCCGTGAGGGTCTTCAGTTCGAGGAGGGCCCCCGCGTCTCCTCCGAGCTAAGCCTGGAGGGCATATTCCTTCAATGGAATTGCCGTGGACTCCGGGCCAACTGGGAGGAGCTGCAGAGGCTCGTCTCGTCCCTTTCCCCGTTAGCTATCTTTTTGCAGGAGACCATGCTAGGGGCGTGCACCCTGCCCGCCCTCCCGGGGTATAAGGGTCTTGCGACTCCACCACCGCGGGATGGCCGGGCTGGGGGATGCGCGGTTTACACCCAGCATGATGTCTCCGTTCTTCCTTTCTCTTTAGATACCCACTTTCAGGCAGTGGCTGTGCAGCTGCCCCTAGATAGGAGGTATACTATCATTTCTGCGTACATTCCACCGTCAGCTGACTTCGACGCGGGGACTTCCGCCGCGTCGTGGCACGGTTGCCGAGGCCCTATCTCTTGCTTGGAGATCTGAACGGCAGGCATCCTCTCTGGGGAGATTACTCCATAAATCCCAGGGGACAAGTCCTTGCCAATCTGATCGAAGAGCTTGAGATGGGTGTCCTAAACGTGGATGAGTTTACGCATCACTGTATGAGAACCGCTTCATTTTCTTGCCTTGACCTATCTTTGTGCTCTTCGGATGCACAGCCTGATTTTGATTGGGGGGTGGTCGATGACCTCCATGGTAGTGATCACTTTCTCATTCAAATATCATTTTCAGGGCAACTGCCGCCTGAGAGACCACCTCGGTGGTGCTTGGCGTGGTGGCCTGCATTTCAGGAAATGACTGAATTCTCTATCTCAGTCGAGGAGTTTAGGTCGGTTGATGAGGCCGTTGAGTTCTTCTCCGGCAACCTCATCGCCGTGGGCCTCACTACTATCCCTAGGACGTCTGGCAGTTTTGCACGCCAACCACTCCCATGGTGGTCAGCCGAGTGGTAGACGGCCCTCAAACAGAAGCGTTATGCCTACATGCGCTATAGGCGCCGCCCGAATGATTTCACTGTGGCTGAATTTCGGCGGGCTAAGGCTAGGTTCCGGTATATTTCGAAGCACGCCCGCCGCTCTTCTTGGCGGGCATACGTGTCTTCACTTAACGGGAAGACCCCTTTAGCTGAGGTGTGGAAATGAATCAAAAGGATTCGGGGCAAGTTCTCGCATGACTCCCCTCCCGTTCTCCAGGAGAATGGGACCGCAATCTCGGACCCCGCGTCCGTGGCGGAATCCTTAGCAACCGCTTTTTCCGCATTATCTAGCCGTGATGCTGCTCCGCCAGTATTCAATGCACGTCGTGATATCGCGGAAGGCCGTTGGCTGGACTTTCCCTCCAGAGGCGGAGAACCCTTCAACGACAAGTTTACTGTGAGTGAGTTGCGTTCCGCTCTCGCTTCGTGCGCGGACACCACCCATGGTCCAGACGATGTCACGTACGCCATGATTTGACACCTGGGTGAGCGAGGCATGGCCTTTCTGTTAGATTTGTTCAACAGGATCTGGGTGGAAGGTCTTTTCCTAGACTCCTGGCGAATCGCTACTGTGCTCGCCTTTCGCAAACCGGGGAGAGATCACTCTACTCCGACCGGTTTCCGCCCAATCTCTCTAACCTCTTGCGTGTGCAAGTTGATGGAGAAATTGGTAAATGTTAGATTAGCCTATTTCCTGGACAGCGGAGGCCATCTGTCTTCCGCAAGTTCCACTCCATGTCGGATGCTCTGCTCCGACTGGAAAATGCCGTCTGCGAGGCTTTCCTTCGTAGACAGCACTACGCCACGGTGTTTTTCGATCTGGAGAAGGCCTGTGATACCGCATGGCGATACGGTATCATGGAGACTCTCCACACGATGGGGGCGAGGGGACGCCTCCCAATATTTATATCTGAATTTTTGCGAGATCGTCGATTCCGCGTACGGGTGGGGGGAGCCCTCTCCGGCCCAAAGGAGCAGGAAGAGGGTGTCCTGCAGGAAAGTGTCCTCAGTGTCACACTATTTGCCCTGAGCATCAACGGCATCACCTCGGTGCTGCCGGAAGATGTTCTCGCTACGCTCTACGTGGACGACCTTTCGATCTCTTTTGGCGCGGCCCAGATGCCAACTCTGGAGCGTCGACTCCAACAGGCATTGAACCGCGTCTCTCGCTATGCCGAAGCGCACAGGTTTCGGTTTTCTTTGGCCAAGACTAAGGTGGTGCACTTCTGCCGCCATCCACGGCTTCACCCAACCCAGATTTGTTTCTTAATGGGGTGAGCCTGGATGTGGTTGAGTCGCACCGTTTCCTTGGTCTTGTATTCGACCGACGCCTCACCTGGGAGGCTCATATTCGCAGCCTTAGGGTCTCTTGTACCCGCGCCATGGACATTCTCCGTTTCGTGACGTTCAGCGCTTGGTGCGCTGATAGGGCTACTGCCTTACTTTTTTTATCGATCCTTTGTTCGCTCGAAGCTCGACTACGGATGCGAGTTTTATGCATCCGCAGCCGAGCGTTTATTGCGGAAGGTGGATTCGATCCACCACACCGGCCTTCGCCTTGCAACCGGTGCTTTCCGCACTTTCCCCATTGAGAGCCTGTTGGTTGATGCTGGGGAGATGCCACTCGCTCTGCACCGCGTGCAGTGCATCACTCGCCTGTACGCGCGAGCCCGTTGCCTCCTTCAGTCGCCAACAGCTCTCACTGCATCCGCAGCTGATCTCGATGGTGCCTATGCCGCCGAGAGGTAGATATAGCTCTCGGGCTGGTGGCGCTCCTGGTTCCGCCCAGGACGCCACCCTGGAGGGTACCACATTTGGCTATTTGTCGCCACGCCTCTGCTCCCAAGGCTTATACTGCGCCGGGAGTATTGCGTTCGACCTTTTTGGAGCACACATCGTGTCACGCTGGAACCGTACCAGTGTATACGGATGGCTCCAAGTCCGAAGAGGGGATCGGCTTCCACGCCGTATCCTCTACCAGGCGCTGCGTCTGTCTTCACGGCCGAGCTGGTGGCAATACACCACTCGGTACGGGAGATTACGCGACGTGCCCGGTTCGGAGACCGGATTGTGATCTATAGCGACTCACAAAGCACCTTGAGTGCTCTCGGGGCATTGGAATCTCCGCATCCCCTGGTTCGCGATATCCGTGACGCCACGGTTTTGGCCAGCCGGGCGGATGTCGAGATTATCTTCTGCTGGGTTCCTGGACATGTAGGAATTGCGGGAAATGAGCGCGCCAAAGAGTCCGCGAGGACTCTGCGACCGTACCAGCGTTTCCCTCTTCCTCACACCGACTACATGGCAGGAATACGGGCAGCTCTTCGGACTGCTTGGCAAAAAAGATGGGAGACGGTCGAAGGGAACTTAAAGTTGCGTGCCATTGCGCCGCGACTGTTCCCATGGACCTATCCCCCAATGCCGCGGCGGCTTCAGGTTGCTTTCTGTCGTCTCCCAATCACACACACTCGTGTGACGCATCGCTATTTGATGGAGCGCTCGCCTGCGCCCTATTGCAACGACTGCGTCGTCCCCCAGACTGTTCGGCACATTCTTGTCGAATGTCTCAGTCTGGGTGATCTTCGCGCACGATACCTGACCCCGTACCGGATGGGCGGGGTCGCTACCGCCTGTCCCTTGTACTCGGGACAGATTCGTGCACATTGACTTGTGGACTTGACTTTTGGGGGGAGGCCGGGCTTCTCCCCTTTATTTAAGGTTCTTTTTTGTTATTGTTTTGTTTGTAGGTTGCACTCTCCTGCACCGGGGTGAGGGGGACCTTCCCCCGCTGCCGGAGATTGCTTCATGATTGTTAAGTTTTTCCAATTTATATCATTGTTAAGTTTTCATATTTTTACTTTAAAGTAGCCTAGTTCTAGGCTGTCGTGTTTTTCGGCGACTTATGCCCAAGTGGGTAGTTGCCAGATGGGCTCTATAAAATTAAAAAAAAAAAAATGTGCTATAGCATTTCATCCAGTCGCAGTTCATCTCTGTAGAAAGCTCAAAAGCATGGCCCCCACAAACACCATTCGTGTATACCAATCACACAATTTCATAAATATTTTGCCTCTCTCAAACTCTCATTCACATAAACAACCCACCTTTTGCGTGGTAGTCCAACCCTTCGTCCTCTTTTCATATATTATCTTCACCAATTTATTTCTTGCAAATTCATCTCATACCACTTTCATTTACCTTATAAGAACCTCTTACTTAGGCATTCTTCACTATCTCCCTGTCACACATCTGCCTATACCACTTGGTACTTTTGATTATTATCCGTGCCTGGTGAGGATCGTCTCCTGTTGGGTTCTATGTAGAGATTGTCGGGAACGACCGCACTAATAAGGGATCCAAGATATCTGCGCATTCTGCAGAACCCTTCTGCAAGGAGTGTGTGGTACCCCAGACCGTATGTCACTTTGAGTGTTCTAGTTCGGGGGAGCTTCGCGCCCCGTATGTCTCGGTACAGGCACGATGGGAGTCACTACCAACTCCGGTAATTGGGGTTGGCTCTTGCGTGTTCTTGGATGAGGCTGGCCTGCTACATGGTTGGTTGCCTGGGGCCCTGAGTGACTCCCTTTATTTATCAGCGACCAAAATGCTTCTTACCTATTGGTGCTGTTTACTCTATGAAAATAGTTCTTTTTTCCTCCAAACCATATACTTTCTCTCTCTCATATTCCAACGTTACACATTCAATATGATCTAAGCTCTGTTCGCCCATGCGACTTTCTTAATATTCAAAATCTGGTGGTTGGTTTGAATTTCATTTGTACCACTATCACGATATATATATATATATATATATATATATATATATATATATATATATATATATATATATATATTAGTGGAGAGCTTAAACTCGTTAAGAAGAGCTAATTTGGGGTGGGGGGTAAAGCGTTAATTCTTTATTTTTTTTCCATTGAAAATTACGTTAATGTTATAGGTGACTTAAGGTCAGAAACGTTTTACACCGTCAAATCGAGTCGGCTCCTAACCAGCAGACCTTTAGACCGTGGAATGACCATAAACTAGCTGATGACATCTCAATCAAGTACATCGCAGACTCTTCTCTCAACTGTCTGTAAATGAGACTAAACTCAGCGAGGAGCGACTGGGCAGTCACGAAAGTACTGCGGGTAGTGAGGGTGATATCTTCGAGGCCGATAAGTTTGTGTCCTACAGGAAATCAAGAGCAACAAGTATATTTTTCAATGTGAGGCCTGCAGAAGCAGCTTGCGGTCAGGGCCTTAAAAGCAACAGCAAAAACATTAATAGCCACTTCATGAAGAATCCGGTTAACTATACAGTGGAGGCGGTTTACAAGGCAACAATGAATCGTGGCAAGACGCATGCCTTTCTTTAGAATATGTCTGTCCAGCGATTGATCCATTCCACCTACTGCCAGGAAATTAGTCAAGCTTCACTTTACTCCTTTCTTCATTTACGTTTAGGCGTCTCCTCACATAGCCCGTCAAATACTTCAATAACATTTCAAATCCCTCACACTCTCAGCAACTATAACCATGTGATCAATGCATACTAACCTAATTGGAACACATCCATCACTCCTCTTTCCTTCATTCGCATTCTTACTTTCTCAGCACTCTATCCATAAGGTTATTAAACAGCCATGCGACATCACACACCCTTGCTTTATCCCCCGACGTAAAACCATACACTCATTATGACCATCTTTCCCGCAAACGCAGGGTCTTGATTGCAGTATAAATACTTTAAATAACATCAGTTTACACTAGCTGATACATTTCTTGAATCTGCCAAGGTGCCTCATTACTTAGACCCTTGTCAAGCTTTCTCCAGATCCATAAACACAGCACGCAATTTACATCTATTCCTTGTAGGTAGGTGGGGCTATTGGTATCTCGCATCCTTTAGGAGGTCCCCGACCCAATAAGAATATCTACAGAGAAAATCCTTGTTTTCTCAGATAATTATAATGTTTTAATGCAAATATGTACTTCATTCACACATCCTACTCACTTTTAACCAACCTTGCCCATGACATATGAACCCGTTATGTTTCTAATAGGCTCAATCAGGTTTCCCAATACACCTTTCAAAATTCTCACAACACAACCATTCCATAACACAATCGCCACCACTATTTGGCATCTCGATCATATGCACATTCGTTTAAGTTTCCATAACCACAAAAGACAACACGACGATGTACTCTTGCCATCATCGTTGTTCATATGACGCGCCATATGAACATCGCAAATATTTTCCTCTTGGTGCGCAGAATTTCTACCTACTCAAGTGGGTCAGGTATTGCATGAGCAATCATGCTACAGTTGACATATGGAATATTACGTGCCCTCAAGGCCCCAACGACAGCGAGTGGATATGCAGCTTGACAGATTTATCTGTACATACTATTTGCTGGAGATGCCTTCGTTTGCTTCACTTCATAACTTAATTAATAATTAATCATACCTTTGAGAAACGATTCTTGTTCAAACTGAATCCGCATTCTCTTAGATCCAAAGATTATTTTTAATTGACCTTCACCCTAAAAATAAAACAGGTAAATCAAATTCTCAAAATTTCTTCGCCAAGGCCAATTATCGATTTTTTTAATAAAATTTAACTTTCAAAGTTGGCTTAAACAATTCCAATCCACTCATATAATTTTAATTCACGGAATGTTCATGAAATTCTAATGCTGGAAATGTTTAAATGCAATTCCATTTTCGCATTTCTTTTAGGAAGATCAATTTATTATGTAAGTAAATAAATTGAATCCCATAAGAGAGATTTAACGCTTATCTTTCGTCCATAGTTGGAACTTAGGATTATCTCCAGGGTGCGGGGTTTTTTTTTTTTTTTTTTTTTGGGGGGGGGGGTTAAGAGCTTAATTTTCAATAACTTCAATATAAAAGAAAATAACCCGTTTATTTATATACATATATTTACCAAAGTTATTCAATAAAATTGCTGTCGGCCTCAATCGCGACCTTCAGGCGGAGTCGGAACCTGTTGCTGGCGTTCCCGAAGGTCCCCCTGTTTAATTGGATGAAAACTGTGGGACGATCCTGGACCTAAGCTTCACCATAGTGGAGTACAGGGACTTGGTCTATCTTTCAACCAAGCCCCACACATTATATAGTCCAGGCGTTTCGAGTGATGTGGTCAAAGTAAGTCTGAAAATCAAGAAGGGGTCCTCCAGTTTGTGCAGGAGTCCTATTTCCATATGCACAGCCTTCCAGCAGCCACCTCCTGGATTCAGGACAACACCAACTCCATCAGCCACTTGAATCCGAGGCACTCCAGTAAGATAAACCGTAGCATAACGTGGCCTTCGCTACTGACCACCTTAAACAGCATGGTGTGTACCGGAAACTCGGTACCTCTTTGGGAGGAAACAGCAAGCCAACGGTTGCTTTGCGAATTCACCACCTGGTCCTAGCAGAAATTCTTCTCCTCTGAGAACCAAAACATGGCAGGTTTGAGCGGGTTTCAGTTTTTTCACAAGCTTCGCAGTATGTTCTTTCCGTTCGCACTTGATCTTCTGCGACAGAAGTGGTACTTTCTCATCTTGAAAGAGTATTAGCTATGGACCTCATTGACTTACTGGGTTCGTTGTTAATGATGGCCTGAATCTTAGCGACAAATTCTTGGGTTCTTTTCGTATCAGAATGCTGAGTGATATTTCAAATTCGCCGTACCCTCTTAATCACGACTCACCTAACAATGTCCTAATTCTCAGCAAGGGCCTCAGATAGAAACACAAACACTTCGCATTGCAACTCCTGGTGTGAATCTCAAGCAGCACGGCTTGCCTTTTCTAAAATTGAATTCAGCTATGGTACTGGTTCCTCCACAAACTAAGCACACCTGAGTCTATATGGTAAGAAGGAGAACCCATGCACGGAATTCAGAGTTACCAACGTGACAAATTACCCACCGCACCCTGTAGGTAGGTGGAATAAGGCAAAATTAAATAAAAGAAGGAAGGAACCGCTATTTCCATGAACCCTAAGTACTGAGGCAGATTTGAAACACCGGAACAAATTTGTACATAGTAAAAGAACTTAAATATACAAATAATAGCTGCAGGATAACCCATTTTAACGTCTAGGAAAAAAATTCTCAAACCAAGAGCATTAAACTAGGTTTCACATTCCAGCGTCCAAGCCCATTTCACACGAATAAGATCAGCTTTAGTCGCCCTATATGACGCGAAGCTGACACCACAGTTGTCTCCTTAAAGTCCCAAGAAAGTTGGTGATAAAATCTATTGGAAATGTCAAGAATTTGAGAGTAAGTGCAAAAGCCGTGCAATAACAATCAATGAATAGTTTCATGTGAACATAATCATAGTGGGAATGGAGCCGAATTTGAAGTATATAAGTTAAAAGCTAACCTAAATGAGTCAAGCAGAGGCAGTGGCCCTACGAGTACCTAGTGTTAATAGCACTAAAAGAACAATTCGTCGTGTTCGTAAAAAGGAACATATTGGACTGGTTAATCTGACTATTAGAGCACATTTAGTCCGTACTGGAGAACAAACCCTAACAAATAATGGACGACTCCGGCAATGATGATGAACTAATGTTATTTTTTGCCACGCAACGTACTATGCAATTTATTTCAACATGTCCTGAGGGGACTTTTAAAACAGTACCGAGAATCTTTAACCAATTGTATACCATTCATGGGATTAAAAACGGATTTTCGATTCCAACATTTTTTGCATTTCTGCCGGAAAAAAGAACAAAATCTTACACCGAATTTTTGAAACAAGTCAAGCTATTCTGTCCTAACTTAAACATTGCATCTATTACGACTGAATTTGAAATCGGAATGATTTCGGCAGTAAATTGAGAATTACCAACAGTATTAGTGGTTGTTTTCATTTCTGCCAGTCTTTAGAGGAAAGTATGCGAAAACAGGCTTAAAGTAGGTTACGATACTGATGCTGAATTTTCTTTGCATATACGCATGCTTACAGCGCTTGCTTTTATACATTCTAATAAAATTTTTGATGGATTTAATCTACTTATCGATCAAAATATTTTTTCCTGTCGGAGCAGAATTCATTGTGGAGTAGCGCATAACCTACATTTAATTTTTTTTCTTTTTACAATAAAGTGTTTTACATTTTTTACAGTTTTAACTCCTTTTTTTCCATTTAATTCGAAGATAGATTAAGATTATTCGACTAAAAAAAATTCTAGGAAATGATTTGTCGAAAATTACTTTCAAAGAATTTTCCCGGATACGTTTTTGAAATAGCCGAGTATTGGAAGAGTTGACAGTCGTCTAGAAAACCTTTTTATACCTCATTCCAAGCATTAATTTATTGACATTTTATTATGTTTAGGTGCAATTTATTGTTATATTTGGACACTTATTTTTTTTAGGGTAGATACTCAACTAAATAATCCCTCGAGTATGGAATCATCGCCCCGACATAAACTTTATTGAATGATCAATGAATGGGTTGGGGTGAAAAAAAAAGTTGAAAAAAGAGAAGAAAGTTTAAGGTCTGAAAATTGATAGAACAAGCCTCGTTAACCTAAGATGCTGAGGACAGATGGGTATAATTTGTAAATTCCTATGAACTTCTTTGTACAAAGGCACGAAATCAAAAGAATCTATTAAGGGAAAAGTTTAAAATTCTACGGGTTTGAGTACTCCAGATTGGTTAGGAGGAGGAGACAGGATTTTTTTCAGAATTTCTTCACAATGAAGAAACTTTCGAGAAATATGAGGGATATAGTTTAAAAGCCAAACTGGCCTCGAAATTATGACTTCAAAGGGAATTTCCTTATTTGAATGTTTATTTTTTTTAAGATTCATCATTCCTACTTTTTGGAGGCTTGTTATCATTTGATTATTTTTATTATTTGCTTAATCAAAAAAGCGAAAACCAAAGTATAGATATCAAGAACAGAAATATTTTTAGACTTGTAAATAAAGTGGTGATGTTAAAGTATGTGCTATTTAACCGGTGATGATCATTTCGTATTTTGCTTATTTTCCATTCCAACACACAACTGGGCTTCGTAAATTGCCAGAGCAAATTCCATTGTGCATGAATAAATCAAGCCTAAAATGGAAATCAGAAATCACCGTGCGGAATAAATCTACGGGTATCAACCGCCTATTTTCGATTCTTGGCAAAGCTGTGGGTGACAGATAAAGCCTTTTTCCACCTCTACTCGGATTTATCTTGGACAGAGAAAAAATAAAGGAAATCGAACAGAAGAGGATGATAAGAATCGCCACGGTAAACCTAATTTACCCTAGGCACTGAGAGGCAAAGGGCGCATTTAGGACCTCTAGGAACAAATTAGTACACAGTATTGTCACCCAAACGCACGCATTTGAACTCCTTTGCCTCCTCCTAAGTGTGGTAATATACCCCACCCACAAATGAAATTCGTAGCTGTAAACCACCAATAAATAACGCTAATCTTTCCGTCAAAAATGAGGCAGATACAAATGTGCCGTTTTCTATAATCTTTGGCAACATGTAAATTTTGTGCCTGTGTAAATAAGCTTTTTGCCTTGAGATTAAGGGACACACGTTAGTCAAAACTAGCGCACTGGATTATCTTCTATGTGAGAAATAGGGTTATATTGGCTCAATTGTATGTGGTAATTTATATCTTACCCGGGGTGGGGCGCAGCAGAGTAGAAAAACCCTTCCGATTACAGTGAAGTTAAGCCAATTTGTGTGTAAAAGTCGCTGGATGGAATTCCAATTCGGGTCGATTCAAAGCTGCTGCTAAATGCTGTAGCGCTCCGCGATTCGGGCGTGTATGGGGGCAAAATAGAGATGTTAATTACCTTAAAAAAATGCATCAGAATCAGGGCAAATGCATTAAAGATCGACAGGTAAAGAAAGCCAATTTCGGGGATCTAAATAAAGTTTAATTAATTTCAACTTATCATTTAAACATGGGGTGTCAATGACAGGAAAAAAGGAATGGATATCTTGTGCCTAAAAAGGGAATAAGGAGAGAGAAAAGGGGTATTTGGTGTTATTGATTGCCACCAATCCCACCTATGGGAAAATTGAAAGAAATAGTTAAAATTTCTGAAATTAAGGAAAGAAACCTAGTGCTCAATTTCGCAAGAATTTTGTGATCAAAATATAAAAAAAAACCACCAAAAAAACAAGTAATACTAAAGTCGACGAGAGAAACTTGTATGTAACAAGGCATCTACCAAGAGATCAGGGAGTTGTAGACATCTACCATGATACAGAGTTGTAAGTGTCCGGTTACTCTCGTGACCATCGTCTCTGGATGGAAATCCCAAATTCAATACTCATGATTCGGATCCCACGTTAGTCAGTAGGTCCTCACTGCGAAATATAGGCCATCAGTCGTAGAACCCTTAGCAATTTCTTTTTCCTCATGATTATCACCATTTTAGAAATTTCCGATCATTATATTTTAATATCTATAATTATTTTCTAAACATTCGAATTACTTGTCTTATAGTAGTTCTTAAAAGGATGACACACTCAATATTTACAAAAGAGTTTTTCATGAAAAGGATTTTTAAAATGTTTTTCCAAGGCCAACAAAAAAGGGTCCTACAAAATGTGGTTGTGGTTAGCACGCATCAATACAACTAAAACTACTCGCCCTCACCAAACCCTTTCATGCCCTATTAATCACAAAGTAACTCATACACTATAAAGTCACGAAGGGTTTGGTAACTTTAAATACATCAGCATCACCTTTTGGCAGCAGCGGGGCTGTAGGATAGCAGAAAGTGTACAGCTCGGGAATCACCCCTAAATGCTTGTTACAGACCCAGGATAGCTTATGGATGGGCGCAATGGCCTCATTATGACAGTGCCTAGTGGCCTCTTCAAATCACAAGGTGAACCACTATGAGCTTCTAGCAAGACCCAATACATACCCTCTCCAAGCAATTATAAATGCTTCTCTATGCTCACTCAGGCGGCAAAGCAAGTTCCGATTACACTCATGACAATACTCTAACAAGTGTAATAAGGTAAGGAAGGGTCACTATTGTCTATTACAATGGTTATTCAGCTTAACATTCCTTCTGGCATGCCCGGTGGGCCTCTTTCAATACAGTGTTAAGGTGGCTACCTATTTGCTTTTTTCCTTTTTTTTAATGGTAAGGGTTTTACCCTAAGGATTGGCATTCATTTAAGATGCATTTAATCCTCAGTTTGTGACATACGGATTAACGTGGATTATGTGGCTTAACTTGGCTAAAATCGGAAGTGGTGTTTCCCTCCACCTAAGCCATAGCCCAAGTAAGCATTGCTCTAACAAGTACGAACGAGGGCTACATTCAGTGGCTTTACTGGCAAATACCTTTTTTCTTAGCGTCCAGAGGGAAAGGATGTGTTTTTTTTAAACTCTAGCCCCCCCCCCCTGGAGGGCAGGAGAGAAGGAGTTGTAGAGTAATCAGTCATTCCCAAGTACAAGTGGATAGGACACAACCACCACACTTGGCTGTAGTGCATGTGAGTTGCAATTGAACTTCCACTTCTTAGCTGTTGCATAGACCCTTAGCACAGAAGGGGTGCTATACAATTCCCACAGCATGCAACAGCATCCCTCCACTCTAACCTGGTCCTCAGGGCATCCTTATAGAAAGTGGAGTTCCACTTAAATGTGGTACCATTGACGGGGCCTACAAGATCAAAACTTTCTCCCTTAATCTCCCAAGCAGTTGGAGGGAGAAGATTACATCTGGGGAGATATGAACAACTTTTTCCCTTAATAATTGCCAAATTCATTTTGCCTTGCTCAGAGAGGCCCCTGGAGCAGCCTTTATTGACTTCTCCGATGTGAGTCGCTTCTAAAAAATTGTTCCCTCCTCTCTCTACCTCTTGAGCCAGTAGAGCTGCCTTTCACACAATCTGGACTTAACAACTTTTCATCAATTAATTGTCTATGAACTTCAGCCAATAAAACAATAAACATTGGTGGCATTATTTTTGTCATGCCATTTCTTAACTTTTCACCAAGGGAAATTATGCCCCAAGCAACACTGAGGAGAGCCCTCAAGACTATGTTTGTCAGCTATCTAATGACAGGTTCCTGCACAAGAATATAAAGGTATCCTTCCTTGTAAAGCCATCTTGGTTGAGGTACTGCCATTCATCTTGGACACACCTGTGACATCTACAGTTAACAGGCCACATCTTGGACACACCTGTGACATCTAGTCAACAGGCCACATCTTGGACACACCTGTAATATCTACAGTTAACAGGCCACATCTTGGACACACCTGTGACATCTAGTTAACAGGCCACATCTTGGACACACCTGTGACATCTAGTTAACAGGCCACATCTTGGACACACCTGTGACATCTAGTTAACAGGCCACATCTTGGACACACCTGTGACATCTACAGTTAACAGGCCACATCTTGGACTTCTGAGTGATATAACAATTCTTGCAGGCCATGATAGTCCACACATCATTATCTAAGAGCAGTGCAGAGATCTTCCATGTTGGCCGTGAGAACTCTTGTGACTTGAAATCAGCAACACCTCATTTTAATAATCTTACTGAAGAAGAGCCACAAATGAGTGTGGTTAGCACTCATAGTGTCCTGCAAAGTAATTCATATACAGTTTAATTCAATCAAGCAGTACATTTGTACAAGAGTATATAAAAATATTATATAAAGCCATTTAAAATGCCTAGATTGCATAGACTTTTAACTTTGTTATAAAAAATTATAAGTATTCCCATGAAATAAATTTTCCTTGAATGGTCTTCGTCTTGACTACAATACCTGAAATAAAGAATATCAGATTTAATATGTTACATGCATTTAAATGAACAGAGTAAACTAAAAGACATTTATGTCCTCTTAACAGAAACAAAATATTTAAATTAATTTTCCAAAATATTGTTGAGTAACAACAAAATTGCATTCACTTGCAAGCATTCCTTTTCATTTGAACAGTTTAGCTAATGGAATACAATTTTTAATTCACACACTACTTTTCTTCTGATCTACATCCTTTATATTTGAATGAATTTTGCAGCAATTTTTTTTTTAGTATTATTACACAAAGCCACGTCTAAAAGTTTTATATTAAATATGGCCAAATCTCCCAAGTAAAGCTCTCCCAACCCTACAATGACACTAAAAATAAGACTTTAAATAAACCTCAAGATATGGTTGAAATTATGTAAATACATGGCTGTAGTTTTATTTCCTTAAAAAATTATAGTGAAAACCAGTAAGGAAGATAGAAGTGAAAAGATGTCCTTCTTCAGCCATTGAGACCTGGATGGAGTGCATCTGCAGGTGCTTGGGCCAGGATGGCAGCCAATCCTGCAGATGTCAGCAACAGCATAGTAAGTTTAATTCCTCAAATAGTATCATCAACTGTATAAAAAGTGCATTGTATAGGCTGTAGAAACAAATTAACTTATCAGTAGTTTAGTACACTTGAATAAATTGGAAATTTAACAGATAATAAACAATCAATCCAATTTTCACTTCATATTTTCAGCATCGAGTAGAGTAAAAAGTTAGTAGTGTAACAGCAGCCAAATCAAGGACCGAAAAGGGACACCAGTTCATAGAATTATTGAGATAAGGGCTCTAAAAAACTAACCAAGTTGCTATTTAGAATATGATATTCAAGTCCTGTTAAAATATTAATCTAGTTTGATTTATTAATAAAAATATATCACTACAAGCAAAAACTCAAATCCCATAAAAATTAAGGGTAGAATACATTCTAATAATTATCATGACCAAAGAGTGAGAGTAAACTGCATTTCATACACCTGCATAATCTACTCTCGATGGTATTTTCTTGTATATAAAACTATAAGGAATCAAATATGAAATTAAAGTTCAGACATTTCATCAGTTTAAAACTAAACAGTACCATAGTCTCATAAATGGCAAATTGTAATTCTTCACTCAATAGGATATCCACCTCTTTATTTACTTGTGACAAATGGCATAATAGAAGAAAAAAGGGGCAATGAAAGGGTAGGCATGCAAAGAACTCACAGATAAAAAGGGGTATCCTAAAAAATTCTTTCATCTCTATATAATGGGGAAGGCAAGGTGTGTACATTCCCAACCTTAAGGAACAAACATGTGCAAAGGACAAATCCAGTGCAAGGTAAAGACCCCTTGGGAGTTAGTATCTAATAATCATCTTAAAATAGCATTATTAGTAAATGCCATAATTCAATAAGACCATAAGCTTTTGCATTGCGTTTCATATGCAATTTTATATAATAACTTAAAATGTTAAAATTAATGTTAGAGATATTTAATACATATAACAAAGATTTCTCTAATTGATTTATATTTTAAAATACTTGAACAATATGATAAAATAATCACCCCAAATAATTCTTCATCTAATTTTTTTTTAAGAAACCACAAAATGTACCCTACTGTGTTCTCCTATTTTCTCCAAAATTGAATTGTTCGGCTGCACTATTAACCAGAGAAATAAAGGCTATCTCAGTAACCCACCACCCAAAAAAATCCCCCTGTCTATCACAGCCATTGAAACATGTGCTTTATACCCTTTGACAACACTGAGTCAAAGGTTCAGGAGGGGAGAAAGGGTGAGCTACAGATTAAGTTTTTTTGCTAACCCCTTTTTTATGAGTGGAATAATATTTTTTTATAAATAGAAAAGGATATGTGCCAACATGTTGGTGTAAGGGTGAGTATTATATCTTTTGTCATGGCTTTTGAGTTCAATCGATGTTGGCTGGAGGGAAAGTGAGTCTGCGTGCGCCTGACACAAGTCGAAGGGGAATCTTGCGAACATTTCCCTCGGTTAAGAGACCCCCAGTCTACCAGGGTTAGCCTTATAAGGAGGAGCTTCACAATGTGTTCTTACAATTGCGAGTTTGAATAATGTATAGATATTTAAATTTGACACTAAAGGAATGATGCAGGATGATAGGTCACAAAATTGGCATAATAATAGTGGTGTTATAGAATAGATGAGCTGAGATAATAAAATGGAGGTGAGTCAATTGAAGTTATTTATAAAATAGTTAGAAATTAAATAGATACAATAAAAATATATTAATAGGGAAAAAAACACAATTTCCAATTGATACTTGTATTTCCTGCTTAAGAAATTAATGTAAAAGGATAAGTACATTAATCTTTAGATATAAAATGTTCTATATCTTAGGCTAGCAAGATAAAAACAAATGTTAGCATGAATATTTTGAAAATAAATTTGATACAAGTAATAAAAATACTAAATTAAATATTTTGGAAGAGAAGAGGCATACAATGACAAACAGTCATCAAACAATGAATAGGGTAAAGGCTTTGAACAATAAAGAACTTAGGAAATGGGGTATAATTTAATAGGCTCGACACTTGAAGCAGAATAACCACCCTAAATAAAGGCATAGGGTATTTATGGGGGGGGGGGAATCAATCAATAGCATAAATCAAAGCAATTGATGTTTTAAAATCCAAAATAGTTGGGACTGAGACCAATACAGGTTGAGTGGTGGTGTATGGGGAACAAATTAAGAGGAGAAAGAGAACTAAACTAATGGAAATCTATGAAAAACAAGAACAGATAAAAAGTACACATAAGCTAAGATCTTCTTAGAGGAATTACACTATTATTTTTATTTACATAAAACTAGCAATGCAAGGTGGTGAAGTTGTAAAGAAGAAATTTATAAGGTTAGTGAAATATCTAAAATGTAATAGCAAAAAAAAAGAAGAAGAAAGAAAGAGAGAGCTCTTGTAACATTTATCAAGACATGTAATAATCCTAAACTCGGCTAACCCACACAATAGAAACATGACCCCCTTTGCAGGAGAATCTTACTATAGTAAAACATTATTTAAAATAGTAGATAAATAATCAACAGCAAAATAATATTACAGGTGGCCATTGTTAAGTTAGAAAATATATAAAAAAACCCACTCTTTAAGTTGCCCATTGCTAATGTTTGTTTATCCCCAAGTCCAGCAGCCTCAAACTAAAGATGACTGGCTGAGATTCTTTGTATGTTTCCAAAACCTTCAGATTACAAGGAGCATTTCAATTTAACATTCTTTTATGAAATATTGTTTTGTTACAATAACCTAACATGTAACTGCAGATCCACTTGCAGGTGTTGGAGCCAAAAGGGCACACAATCTTCCAAATGTTAACTGCTGTATGTGTTTTGTTACAATAACCTAACATGTAACTGCAGATCCACTTGCAGGTGTTGGAGCCAAAAGGGCACACAATCCTCCAGATGTTAACTGCTGTATGGAGGCCCATGCTATACCTGACACCCACTTGTGGGTGATGAAATTTGGTAAAAAACAAAACCAAACAAACACCAAATTCTATCTTTTAAAACAAGCAATATCAAAGGCAAAAATAGCCCACCCACACAGAATTTATAGTGCAATACCACCTGCAAAGGTGGTGATGACGCTGAGGAAATTAAAATGTGTGGAAGATATATAGCCACAGATCTCCCTGCAGCCATTGGGGCTGGGAGGGCACACAATCATCCAGATGTTAGCCGCAGCATGGTTGCCCCTGCTATGCCTGACATCCCCTTGCAGATAAAAAAAATAGTACTAAGATTGACCTACATAGGTATATGTCGTAAAACATTATTGGAATATGAAGTGCCATGGTGGTGGAAGAAATGGAGAGGAGTTGGAAAGGAAAGTTGAAGAGAGTAAAAGTCACCAGGAGAACTGGTTAACCTAGTGCATTCAAAGTGCTTTGATTGAAGAAGATATAATGCAATAAAAATAGGAATAGAAGAAAACAAGTGAGTGACAAGGGATGAATATATTGACTCAAGTAGAAGAAAAAAGTTACCATAACCAGTAGGGAGAATGAGCATGTGTGAGAGAGAATTGGTGAAGGGCATATGCATACAGTTGTGGCATGGGAGATAAATAAACAAAGCTTTTAAGTGATATTCTGCAAGTGTGTGTGTATAGGTGTACAGAGTCATGTTAGTTTTTCAGTTCTATACTTAATGGCATTGATGTAAGGTAGAACACTCATAGTGCAACATGGTTATGATGACTAGTTTCATAGATTTCTGCCATGGTAAGGAAAAATGGTGATATTTTTCAAGAATAATGTTGTGATGCTTCTAACTTCATTCAAAGGTTCTTAGATTTTTATATCACAATATTTTGCTTTCTCAGGTTATGCAACTTTTGTGCCAAAAGAGCTAACACTATTAATTAGATTACTAATTTTCCTTAAAAGGGGGCCCCCAAGTCCTGCTGTGGCAGATATTTTTGTCATGGAACCCCCATGGAGTATCTTCAGTCACCTGATCTAGTAAGAGATCCCTTACCACAATGAGAAAATGACCGCTCTTTTGACCCTGAGAAATGACTCCCCAGTGGTTATTTCTTAGATTCTCCTTTTAGCTGGACAAATTGAGAGCAACTCTAGATTTACAACTACACATGTCCAACATGCTCAATGTAATTCATTCAAAAGCTGGGCACAAGAATTACCCATTTCCAAAATACACTACTCAAACACATGGACTTGATCCTCATGCTCCACTTCACCCCTCTATATACAATCTCCGCCTTCACCCCTACTATCATCATCATTATCAAAACCTCTCTCTCAACATCACTTTGACCATTCCCTTCTTCCCCAACTCACCCCTACAACAACACTTAGGACAATATACCTAACCATAACATAATACAACCAATTGAACTGACAACATTAACACAAAAAAACTTGCAAAATTCTTGAAACAACAAACTTATACTGCCATCTTACAGGAAGCAAAATGCCGCTCAATACAAAAGACAACTTCCTTTCCAAACTTCATCATAAGGCAGGACTGCATTGGCCTCATCACCCCAGTAAGCAAATCCATAAACTTCACAGATACTAGTGCACACATTAGCTCCATTACCCCGCCTCCACACACACACAACTACAGAACTGCACTCTGGCAACAAATCCCAAACAATACTAAATACATACATTCCCTCCAAAACTTCACCCATTGTTCCAGCTAATTTCTTTCCCCACTCCATTGCACATCACCAGCCAACACAACTTCATCCTGGGTGGTAACCTCCTTGCCAGGGCACTCTTTTTTTTGGGGGGGGAGGGGTATAGCACCCATCTGGCAAATGCCTCCGAGGGCACAAGTGGTTGCAATTACTTTGCAGCCTAGTAGGCTAGATTAAAGACAAAACAAATCAAAAACACTACCACCCCCAACAAACAAAATAAGAGCAAGGAGGAGGAAGCATACTGGTGTTGGGGGAGCCCCCCCCCCTGGTGCAGGGGCATGTGACCAACATCAAAGAGTCAAATAAAATTGAGGAGGTGTTTCCTCCATAAGTCAGTGTGCACTAACCTGTCTTAAGTACAAGAGACAAGAAGTAGTGACCCAATTCATCCTGGTACTTGGACAGGTAACATGGGCTAAGATCCCCCAGAGTGGGACATTCAACAAGAATGTACTGAACGTTATGGTGGACCATGCAATTATCATAGTATGTCCAGGGCAGTGCTCCATCAAATGGCTATGCATCCCAAGTGTGGCCAATTCAAAGATGATAGAAAGCGACCTGAAGTCATCACAGAATTGGGGGAGGAGGGGGGGGGGGCAAGGGAACAATCATGGTGCATTGGCATGCAAGGAGGAGGGGTGACCTGATTCCTACCATTTTGTCAATGTAAGAAAGAGCAAAATGCTAGTCTAGTCACCCAGTCTTCCCTAACTCTTTATAGCTTTCATTGAGCACTCATTCGCAGCAATCCTTACGTGTCTAGGAATCCAGTATAAGATAATCTCAACATCCATCCACCTTGAAGCAACTATGGCCTCATACTAAAAATGAGGCGGTGTGGAGATTCTAATGCCTGAAAGCACTCAGAGTGCTTTGTGAATCGCTACAGATCAGAATCCAGCCTCCAAACCAGGCACAATGCATTATCTCCCATGCTGAGCAGTGTAGTGGAACCACCTCAGCATGAAGAAAGACAAAGCGACTGCTAGAACCCAGCTGACTTCCAGACCCTGTCCTGGGTCTGGAGTCATATGTGTATGCTTGCATGGATTCAGCATGACAGTGTTTTAAAAAGGTTGAATGCAATACTCCCAGCACTGTGGAAGCTTTGGGAGCAGAGGCATAGTGACAAATAGTCACAGTTGATAATACCCTTCAGTGTAGCATCCTGTGCAGAAACAGAAGTGGCATTAGCCCAAGAGCTACACCAAGCTCTTGGAGTTTCCTAGGCCTAAACCAAAAGGGCTTAGGGTATGACTGGCATCTTTTGGCAGCATAGGCATTGTAGAGATTTGCTGTGGATGCAGCAAGAACAGAAGTGCCAACTCTGGGTGTACAATTGCATAATGCACTGTGTAGACTGCAGAGCAAGTGGCACCTACCCAGTATCAAAAAGTTTGCTCTCAATGGGGGGCATGCAGAAGGCACTGCAGTGCAGTGGTTGATTCCACCTTCAGCAATATACAATTGGCTTTAGATGTGTAAAACTTGCATCCGTAGTCATGCTGCACATGAACAAAAGATCGGTAGAAAAACAAGCAGTAGTCTAATCAGCAGCCAAAGTACTGAACATCATAGAAGAAATATGTCCATGGCAAAGGTTCAAGAGACCCTAAGGCTGCAAATATGTTCCTCCCAGGTGAAGCGCCAGTCAAAAAAAGAGACCTTACTCTTGGCCAAGGAAAACCAAAACCAGTTAGGCTTAGGCATAGCAAGCGATGCAGTTCTATGCCTGTTGGAGTCAAAAGTCCAGAGTTGGCAGAAAATCAGTCACTTGGATCTGTAGAGATACCAAACTTCAAGATAAAATAGAAGCTATAAGAAACCTGAAATGGAGTTGGAAAGATTTCAAGACAATAGATGGACCCCCAAAAATACTGATTAGACTTCCCTTGATAAAATAGGCTTAAAAAACAAGTTGAAGAGATTGATTTTCAAAAATATGCTAAAAATTGCAAACAAATTGCACAAGATTGAAAAAATAAAATCAGATGAAAAAGATTCTCTCAAGAGTGGGAGGCAAATACTTGAAATGATGATGCTCAAAGGCTTTGCTTATGTCTATAGCAAGGACTGTGCATGAGGGGGAGGTGGGTAAAGCCATCAAGTATGTGTTGTGTGAAATCAGTGAGGATGGTTGTGTTTGGACTTTGTCTTTTGTGTATTCATTTTCAAGTGTTTTCGATAGTATGTACAGTAGTGAAATAGGGCAGTATGAGTTGGGTTTGGCTGTGGGTTGCCTGGCTTGGGTATCAGTAGGATGTAGGATTTTTTCCAGATTGTGTTGTTTAGGTAGGAGTGGTCAAATATTTGCATCATTGCAGATATGCAAGTTAACAAGGTCTGAGCTGGTGGTTTTTGAGGGATTTGATGGCTTAGAGTACCAATATCTGTGGTGAATGTGGCTGGTTATGTTTTTATTTTCCTAGAGATTTGTGTGTAGGAAGGAAGCTAATGCTGGAAGTGTTCCATGAGGATGTTGTAGTGTTGTTTAGGTGTTGCAATTTGGCTCTTTGGGGTCATAAGTGAGTTGTGTATGGGAGCAGGGATTGTGTTTTATGCATGAATTTTCTTCCGGGTTCTCATAAGTTGTGTTGAGCTTGACTTGTGTTTTTTTTTTGTATTTATGTATTGGGTCCAGTTTATAGATCGTTTATTTGAGTTAGGTTAGTGATGTGACTGTTGAGTTGTTGGATATGTTATAACATAACCCTTGTTTGTGTGTGCCATTTTATTTATACACATTTCTTTATTTTATTAAGTATGCTATTTCTTGTGTGAATTTGGGGTTGTAATATGTGTGGCCATGGGAAATGAAATTTTTTGCTGGGAGAAGGATGCTGATCAGGGCTGGATGGTTTTGAATGTAATGATGATAGGAAGGTGGTGTGATATTGTATTCCACCTGGTTCTGGTGTGCAGTTTTTTTAATAACACCCATCTGGTGACTACCAGCAAGGGGGTACCAGTTGCTGAAAAAAAAGGACACCAGCCCAATATTAGGCTATATCACTAAAAAAAACACCGGAAACAAAAAATTATAACCAAGAGGATAAAAAAGCATCCCCAACATCAGAGAGAGGACAACTTACCTGCCCCAGCACCCAACCACACGGGAAAAAAGGTTAGACACAGTCACAAGTGCACGAACCCATCTTCTTTGCCAAGCCACCCAGAGAGCAGCCCATATTCTTGCCATGTGTGAGTCTACAGGAACAGTTGTGGTAGCAACATGAGCAACTTTAACTTCTCATTGGCCAGCTCCCATTATCTTTGACAGGGAACCCAGAAGGCTGACCAGATTCCTGCCATGTAGTCAGTGTGGGGAAGAAGAATGAAAAGCTGGTCTAGTTACCCAATCCATGCAGACTCTTTGACACACTTGTTAACCACAATCCACACATGTGCAAGAACACAGCAGAAGGTAATCTGGGCTGAACGAAGGAGATTGAAAGGTCATCTTTGTAGTGTGTAATGAGAACATCTGCCAGCACAGAAGTGATACCATTGATGCTCAAGACTCACCACATCCATACACAGAATCAACAATAGCATAGAACTTCAGATTGGGAGGCATCCCTTAACCTCCATGGTGTGGGTTTGCCCATGCAGTATCATAGGCCTTTTCCAGATTGAAAAACAATGTGGCATAGTGCTGTCTACAAAGGAAAGCCTGACAGATAGCATTTTCCAGCCAAAACAGAGCACATGATGCGCAGTAGAACTTACGGAAGCCACAGTGTGCAGAAGACATGTAGCCTCCACTGTACAGGAAAAAGGATAAACTAATATTTACCAATTTTTCCATACACTTGCACACAAAGGAGGTTAAAGAAATTGGGCAGAAACCATCTGGGTAGTGATCTTTCCCTTGCTTATGAAAAGCAAACATGGTAATCATTCACCATTAGTATGGGAGGATACCCTCAGTGCAGATCCTGGGGATATATGTGATAATGTCTGGAGCAGAGGCAGTATTCATAAATGAAGCCAGAGTATAATGCAGCTAACTTGCTTGACATAGAGGTGATTGAAGGGTTCTTTACATCTGGAGCTATGTCCAGCTTAACTGGCCTTTAGCCAGCCAATAATGTGCAATAAATGGCAGAGGAGAAGCAACCTTGCTAGAGAAGGTGGAGAAGGCAGTCACAAAGGACCTAAACTCATTAGGGATAGAGAAATCAGTCATTTCTTGAAATGCAGTTCACAATACCTGCTCCAAGTATCACTGGGGCAGTTGTCTTGAGAATGATATTTGGATAGGCAAGTAGTCAGTACCATGAAAATAATCAACCATTTCCCACCTAAAATTAGGCTGTGCATAGGGAGAGCAAAGGGACAGATTAAGAGGAGAAAATGAAGCAGTTCTCAGGCAGGGATACATAAACTCATCCACATTAAGGACACCTATCTCCAACTCTTCAATCAGGTCAGTAGGTAATGGGCCTGACCCCCTGGATTGATCGTGTAGTACCCAGAGAGGGGGATACTACACAGGGTTATTTACCATTCAAGTCTCCAAGGAGGATAAAACGGCCTCCGAAACAGGGCCACGGTGAGGCAGAATTTCACTTTTTTTAAAGTCAGCTGATGGTGGAATATATGCTGAAATAAAAGTATATATCCAATCCATTTTAGCTGCATTGTCATCGCCTGGAAGGTATTTAAAGCAAGAAGAATAGACATGTAAGGTGTAAATTACATCCGCTTGTCCAGCCCCCATCCTTCAGTGGTGAGGAATCTTTACTTTTGGAAGCATATTAAAAGATAAATAGCAGCTTTATTTTCCCAAATTTAATTATTTGGGGATATGACTCTGTTTGGATGATGGGAGTGCCAGGCTGGCTTATATGTATATCTTTTTATTACTATTTCATGCTTGGGGTTTCCTATTATCAACTCAATATGACTAGCCTACTCGTTGATGGCTGATAATGCAATCCAATGGATGTAGATTATACCATGGTGGTGGCTTAATGATTTTTGGGATATTCTGACTAGCATAATTTGATAGGCCCTAGTGGCTTTTGTCAGCATCTATTTTTGTTATGTTATAGCCCAGGATGGTGGGCAGATAGCATGCATCCAACATAGTCTCCTAATGGGGAATGGGAGACAAACCTCTGCAGCTCCTCCCATGTAGTTTAGCCTTCCCAGAGGTAGAACTCCAAAGTTTTTTGGCTGATGAGAATATCACTACCTTTAAGGGCTTATTGGGGAAGGATGGGCTAACCTGACAAGTCTTTTCCTCTGGCTGCCTCAAATCCTTTGGTGGTGGGATGGTATGGGCAAGGAAGCATAGGCTCCTTTGGTGCTTCTTCCTCATAAGGGACAGACTTAGAATTCACCAAAGACAACTTTCGGGGGTTTTGTCTCAATTGAGGCATGCAACAGCAGGGAAGGTGGGATTTAGTGGATGCATGGCATGAGTCCTTGGAGATGCCAGCTCTGATAGGGTGGTGCCTAAGGGAGGTAAAATCCCCAGAAAGGTTCCAAATGGGTGCAGTGTCAATTGTGTTCATAGGCCTGGAGGAAGCCATAAGTAGAGGGGTGCCTTATTCACCTAAGAGGCATAGGAAATCCCAGTTCATGGAGAGCATGACAGGATCAATTCCTTGGCCTTTCAAAATGAGATTCAGTCCATAGCCTGAAGAGCCAAGACCTCTTTCCTAAGAGATACAAGCTACATTGCTTTGAAGAAGCAAGCTTGGGCTTGGCACCATTCGCAAATTTGGGCGTACATAAGAGGGGCTTGTTATGTAAGGCCCTTGGAAAGATTTCAGGTTGCTGTTACTTGAAACATCTACAAAAGGCGATTTGTATGAAATGTTGGCAGTAATAACACCTAAAATGTTGAGGCTGCACTATATGCCTTGATGCAGTAGTGATACCACCAAGCAAGCACTGAGTCAAGTAGCCTGCCATGGTCAAACATGGCAGGCTACTTGGGTAGGTCTTGAGGCCTCTTTCTGTTTGCTCATCACACATCCAACCTTGACCACTCCTTGGTCAGCCAGCTCTTGATGTCCTCTACAGAGTAGTCCACAATTTTCCTGACAAACTTCTCTACCAAGCATCCTACCGAGAGCTTGATGTGGATGGAACATGTGTCCTTTGAACACCATCATGTTTCGATCATTTGAATGAATGACAAGTGCTAGAAGCTATGTAACACCTTGATGAGAGGTTCTAGTGTCCCTGAGGCTCTCTTTCCTCACTTTACTTTTTGAACTTACCCTCCCCACCCGAGATCAGAGAGGGTATCCTTAGCCCTTACTCTCCCCACTAAATACTTTCCACTTATCCATGGCAAAAAGGAGAGGAACCCCTATTTTTCTTTTTTTTTTAGTGAGACAGAGGGGAGTGAGCCCACTTATCTCCCCCCTCATAAATGCCCCTAAACCTAGAGTGGCTGGCTTCAGAATATTCCTCCTGCAAATGGGGAAGGATATGGCTATCCTAGGTATCCCACCCAAGGAAAGAGGTCCCTCATCTCTTTGTGAGTCTTTGGAGGGCCTGTGCCACCTAAGGAGGATCTTGTGCAGGGGCAGATTTAGAAAGAGTTTGCTGGCAATGACTTACAAAGGAGGTAAGCGGGGGAACCCCATTATCAAAAGAAAAGGGAGGGGGGGAGGACCCATTCGATACTAGGAGTCTTGAAGCAGACTCTGCAAAGGAGTATGAGGGGAGGGGGAAGGGGGTCTCCCTTTTATACAGTGAGTTGCCCAAAGGCAGATCGGAAAATGATATGGGAGAAACTCTATGGCAGTCATATGGTTGATGAGAGCCCCTCTACCAGTCAGAGGTACCTTATCCTCCCCAGATCTAGGGGGGGTGAGGGTTCACTTAGGGGTGGCTCCCCTTTCATTTAGATACAATTTTCCTCCTGAATGTGGCCATGGTTAGAGTACAACAAAAAGACAAAAGGTAAAAGGGGGAATAATCTTAGAAAAGGGTGGGTGCCAAAAGTGAAAGGGTGCAATATAACAGCTTCCTCAGGCCCCATCAATATCCAAGTAAACCAAGTGAGCAGCACTATCCCTCGTTGCACTGGGGCTGAGAGGATGTGCCACTCTTCAGGATTTTTACCCTGTGTAACAATCTACACAGGGTGAAGCAAATAGCTCTGTTAGACATGTTCATTTTTTACAAATAAATTATCAGGGGACATCTGCAAGTCACCAACATTAATTGTGCAGGTTCCATTAACTCATGCAACCAACTAGAAAGCATCAATGTCATCAAATAGTAATGGAAAAATACTTTTGCCATTAAGATTTTTTAGTCAAATTTCGGAAAATGCCTGCCCTCAATTTTGGGGGCACTTTGTTATAAACATCTCTACTTTAAAAAATATGCAAATGCTATATAGTGAATATCAAAGATATACACTACCTATATAGCATTTTCACTACTTAATGTTGGCAAATTTCTAATTATGATGTTATGAAGAAAAAAAGATTGGCTGCCATCTTGGGAGCCCCATAAATTTTGCAGTGTTTTGGGGATTTTTTTTTTTTTTTTAGTTTTTCTAGGCTTTCAAATTGTGTATTACTTGTTCCTGAGGCATGAGACAAGTGAGTGGGGGGTATGAGGGGAAGCCCATAATACAAACCCGGTGCGCGGCTCAATAAGGCTTCCAGTAGCCAAACACATATATAAATAATCTATAAATAATCTATAAATAAATACTAAGTACATAAAAACAATACTAATGGTGTTTTTAGGCATTATATTCATCACTTACTACTTCATTTCCCAACGAAAAGCAGTTATTTTTATGATAGTATGGCTGCAAATAGTACTCAGAGTGCTAGTATCTTAAAAATAAATTATTTGCGCACCTAGCCAAGCCATAAATAATGATTAGAAGGCCTACAAACATTAGTACTGTTTTTACAACAAAATCATGGCATAGGTCTTCTGAAGTTTCACCAATGGACAAAATATTATGGGAATGCAAGTGGGGAAGCTCTTGGGTTATGGATTTTCAGGTTTACCAAAAACAAAACTAAACTTGGTAAATATGGAATACACAGCTACTGATTTCAAGAAAATTTTATTACTGTATTTTTAGCTCTGCACATTTCTAAATCCTCCCCAGAGGGGGGGAGCAATTCATAAAAACAATGAAAATTAGAGTGCCTAACAATTTCTAGCAACCATATTTAAATTTAAACCTTAAGGCAATTATTTCTAAATGGGGGCTTCACCCGATACCCCCCCCCCCTTTAAATAATGGAGAGTTGCAATCCCTCACTAATTTAAGTGTTTGAAGCAGTGTATTAAGGCAAAAAATAGAGCAAATAGGGTGCTAAGATACATTAAGAGGAATGGTAGCTACAACATACATAACAATTTCACGGATGACAAAAGCCACAAGGGCCTATCAAAGGTCATCAGCATCTGTCAAAACCCACCCACAAAATTTATCCATAGGATTGTGTCAGATCATGCATCTATAATATACAATTAGAACCATACACAGGAATGTGTCAAAAACAAAAATCATCATCATCAAGACTCGTCAAAATTTAATGAATTGTAATATACAATAGTAAAAAACTGTATCCACAGGAATGAGTCCAGAATACCCCCCAAAGTTAACCCTCCCTCCCCATATAATCACCTAATCTGCATTTGAATACATTCGAGTTTGGACTGTCTACTGTCTCAGATGGCAAATTATTCCAGTAATCTACCACTCTTATTGGTGAAAAAATATTTTCTAACATCCAACCTGCACCTCTGTTTTTTTTTATTTTTAAGTGGTGACCCCTAGTCCTATTACTACCTTCCAACTTAGCCAAGCTCAATCATATTTCTCCCCTCACACATCTCTCAAATGAGAACATATTTAGTACCCTCAGTCTATCTTCATATTCAAGGTGCTTCAGGAAAGGTATCATTTTTGTTGCCCTCCTTTGTACTGACTCTAGCATGTTGATCTCATGTCTAAAATGTGGTGACCATGCTTGTATACAGTACTCTAAATGTGGCCTAACATACAAGTTATAAAGTTTAAGAATAACCTCTTTACTCTTGTAGCTAACATTCCTCTTAATGTATCCTAGCACCCTATTTTTTGCCTCGATACACTGCTTTGAAAACTTCAGTGACCTATCTACTACTACACCTAAGTCCTTCTCATCCTCAACTGAATTCAGTCAATGCCCACCCATTTCATAGCTAAATTCCCTATTATCCCTTCCCATGTTAAGAACTTTGCATTTTTTAAGGTTAAAAGTCATTTGCCACTTCTGAGCCCAAGCTAATAACTCATTTAAGTCACTCCGCGCTTTAAAACTACCCTTAACTTCTTTGATTATAGCTGCCAATTTAGTGTCATCAGCAAAAATTGACACTTTACTATTTACAGCCTTCCCCAAGATCATCTATGCAATCTATGAATAATAAAGGGCCTAGAACGGATCCCTGAGGTACGCCACTGATAATGTCCCTCCACTGTGACCTTACCCCATTCAGCACAACTCTCTGTTTCCTGTCTTTCAGCCATTCAGTTATCAAATTCAAAATTTTACCACATATCCCATGCATTTTTAATTTGTGAACTAGTATCCTATGTGGAACCTTATCAAAAGCTTTGCTAAAATCTAAGTAAATTACATCAACATTCTCTCCCACATCTAATTGTTTAGTAACATAATCCATAAAATCCAGTAAATTATTAAACACGATTTACCTCTTCTAGGTATTTCATTAGGTATTTCTCCAAACTCTAGTGATCTACAGCCACGGCAAAATGACTTGAGACCTACCACATCATTTATTAACCTACCATACTCTGAATGGTCAGAAATCCCCTTCTTAACTATCTTCTCAAGGATTTTACAAACGATAGAAGTTAAGCTTACCGACCTAAAGTTATTTGGATCCTCTTTACTACCATTTTTAAAAATTGGCACTACATTCACTAATTTCCAATCATTAGGTATTTCTCCAAACTCTAGTGATCTACAGCTACAGCAAAATGACTTGAGACCTACCACATTTTTAAGGAAAAATAAAACTTCAGCCTGAAAATTAGAGTACATATTGTATTAAAAAATACATAGTAACTACATAGTTTAGGATTTAGTCATGTTGCCCCTCATTCTTGATGACCATGTTGAGGTGTTTTAGCATGGAATCGCTTAGGTTCCTGAAGTAATCCAAGGACATCTCTGTGCACCCCACCTTCATCAGCTCTGCTCGGAGGGTATCCAGGTTTGGAGTCTTCTTCATTTTCTGTACCGATCGGAAGACGACGGGCATCGAACCGTGATGGACCCTGTCCAAAACACCTGGAAATTGCTTTCGCCGGAAAACATCAACTTCCTCCACTGTGCATATTTCTTTGTGAATGCAAGACGTTGCTTCTTCATACGGTCATTTATAAGGTTTCACGGCATGGAAGCCCCAAGTCCTTCTGCAGCCGATGCTGAATGGTTCAAATAGCGACGTTTTGTAGCAGTCCCGGATGCAATTTCTTCAATTCGGGTGCTGTTAGTCGAGGGTCCTTCTCCAATTCTCTCTTCATGAGGACATCTGTAGCAGCAGAAGTCTTCCTTCACCTTCCACCGCAGAATTTGTGCCTCAGAATGGCGTTGGGTGGGAGTCCACAGGCTGCTGCCAGCAGCCTCAATATGGTTGCATTTGCTCTTCCTGTACATTCACATATCGTCTTAATCAGGATGTTTTCTCGTCTCCATGCAAGAATATGGGCTTTCTCCTCAACAGTACAGTACTTTCCAGGCATTTCAAAATGACCATAGAAAAATACTAAGCAGGAACCACTAACAACAAAAAGCTGCAGATTATTGATGCGGTATGAAGGAGACACAACATTCCCCACTCATATCTAGCGTAGCACTGAGTGTCATTGGCAGCACAGACCATTGCTGAAGATGCCAGATACTTCTAGAAAAAAAAATTATACAAACTGTGACAGCATCATGCTAAACAGAATACACATTAATACCCTCTAAAAACGTGGTAGGTCTCAAGTCATTTTGCCACGGCTGTAGTATATAACTTTTCAAGAGCTACTGCAATACTATCTCCACCTTCTTTGAGTAACCTAGAATGAATGTTGTCAGGGCCAGATGACTTACTAGTATTTAACTCTAATATAAGCCTTTTAATTATTTCCCTGGTATTCAACACTACTTCCCTTGACCTAGAATTATTATCAATTAATCTATGTTGATTCTCTTGTGTAAATACTGAAGAAAAATGATCATTAAGAACCTCTACTATTTCATTAGATTCTTTCAAAACCCCTTCATATCTAATAGGCCCTATTTTATCACTGTTAGATTTGTTATTAATTTTATAATAGCTAAAGAATTTTCTTGGATCTTTATTATTATTTTGAGCTAAATTAATTTCTGTCACCCTTTTTCTCTTCTTAATAATCTTATTTAGCTCATTTCTGGTCGACCTATAGATTTAAATTCTCAAAAGTACTTTCTCTGTGTGAAAATATTTTTTTCACCAATAGAGTGATAGATTACTGGAATAGTTTGCCATCTGAGACAGTAGACAGTCCAAACTTGAATGTATTCAAATGCAGATTAGGTGATTATATGGGAAGGGTGGGTTAACTTTGGGGGGTATTCTGGACTCATTCCTGTGGATGCAGTTTTTTACTATTGTATATTACGATTCATTTAGATTTTGACGAGTCTTGATGATGATGCTTTTTGTTTTGGACACATTTCTGTGTATGGTTCTAATTTTCCTAGCTATCTCCAGATTCCACCACAACAGCTTCCTACATTTCTTCCTAATAGCCTTCATTGCAATACACTGCTCCAAGACTATGTTTAATATAGGCTTGAAAGTGTCCCACATCTCATAAGTTTCTTCCCCCTGAATTCTATATCCCACCTAATCTGATTTAGCAAGTTTCGTAATTTATCGTAATCTCCCCTATAAAAATTTTGAATTTTTGTAGAGTTTGTTGATGTTCTACCTTTCACTATTCCCAAGTTAAAATGAACCATCTGATGATCACTATTTCCCAATGCTTCCCTGACAGTCAATTCCTGAACCAAGTGATCATCATTTGAAAGAACCAGATCTAAGATATTGGCACCGCTTGTTGGTTTATTAACAAATTGAGTCAAAAAATTATTCTCAAAGCATTCTATAAACTTACAACTTGCTCTATCCCTTCCTATCATATTTTCCCAGTCCACATATTTTCCCAGTCCACAGAATTTAAATTAAAGTCACCAAGAATAACTGTATCTACTTCACATCCTTTCTGTATTTACCTGATCATTATCTCATCAATACAGTCAGTCTGTTGGGATGGTCTGTAAAAGGCTCCCAAGTGTATTATCCTATTTTTACTGACCCTAATATCTATCCACAGTGACTCAACTTCTTGCTTTATAGAATTATTTAGATTTGAAGAAATGCTATTTCTGATATAAATAATCAACCTACCACCCATTCTATCTCTCCTTTGACTAAGGTACATATCATAACCCTGTAGTTCAAATTCACTCATGTTGTCATTAAATTTATTTTCATTAACCCATGATTCTATTACACATATTATATCTATATCTTCATCAATAATATAACTAAATAACTCATCTTTCTTATTTCTAAGACTACGAGCATTGGAATAAAGACAACTCAGTCCTCCTATCCCTGAAGCACATCTTTTAGAATGTATACCTATCTCCTCTGCATCTCTTTCCTCTCCCTGCCCCGCCCTGTACTCTTATATTTCCCTGAACACTTGTAGGTATGTCAGGCCACATTTAGAGTAGGTACTGTATACAAGCAAGGTCACCACATTTTAAACATGATATTAACCTACTAGGGTTAGTACAAAGGAGGGCAACAAAAATAATTCCTTCCCTGAAGCACCTTGAAAATGAAGATAGACTGAGGGTACTAAATATGTTCTCATTTGAAAGATGTATGAGAAGAGATATGATTGAGCTTTTTAGAATCTGTTCTGGGATGGATAAGTTGGATTTTAGCAAGTTATTTGAGTTGGAAGGTAGTAATAGGACTAAGGCTCACCACTTAAAAATAAAAAAAAACAGGTGCAGGTTGGATGTTAGAAAATATTTTTTCACTAATAGAGTGGTAGATTACTGGAATAGTTTGCCACCTGAGACCGTAGACAGTCCAAACTTAAATGTTTTCAAACGCAGATTAGATGAGGAAGGGAGGGTTAACTTGGGAGGAGGGGGGGGGTACGGGACTTTTTCCTGTGGATGCAGTTTTTGTTATTGTATATTATGATTGATTTTGACAAGCCTTGAATATGATAATGATGCTTTTTGTTTTTGACACATTCCTGTAGATGGTTCAAATTGTATATTGTAGATGCATGATCTGACACAATCCTGACATACACTTGTAGGTATGTCAGGCCACATTTAGAGTAGGTACTGTATACAAGCAAGGTCACCACATTTTAAACATGATATTAACCTACTAGGGTTAGTACAAAGGAGGGCAACAAAAATAATTCCTTCCCTGAAGCACCTTGAAAATGAAGATAGACTGAGGGTACTAAATATGTTCTCATTTGAAAGATGTATGAGAAGAGATATGATTGAGCTTTTTAGAATCTGTTCTGGGATGGATAAGTTGGATTTTAGCAAGTTATTTGAGTTGGAAGGTAGTAATAGGACTAAGGCTCACCACTTAAAAATAAAAAAAAACAGGTGCAGGTTGGATGTTAGAAAATATTTTTTCACTAATAGAGTGGTAGATTACTGGAATAGTTTGCCACCTGAGACCGTAGACAGTCCAAACTTAAATGTTTTCAAACGCAGATTAGATGAGGAAGGGAGGGTTAACTTGGGAGGAGGGGGGGGGTACGGGACTTTTTCCTGTGGATGCAGTTTTTGTTATTGTATATTATGATTGATTTTGACAAGCCTTGAATATGATAATGATGCTTTTTGTTTTTGACACATTCCTGTAGATGGTTCAAATTGTATATTGTAGATGCATGATCTGACACAATCCTATGGATACATTTTTGGGGTGGGCTTTGACAGATGTGGATGACCTTTGATAGGCCCTAGTGGCTTTTATCATCCATGAAATTATGTTATGTGTTATGTTACACAATTTGAAATCCAAGCATTAGGTTTGAATTCGAGACGATTGCCAGACATTGTTAAGCACTCGTATTATTCCTTGTTTTATGCCATATTTTTTTACTTCATACATATAAGCCCCAAATGCTAATTAAATCAATCATATTTTCTTTAATATTGAGTAATATAAAATTTCTATATCATATTTTGGATCAACTGGAGAATCCGCTGCTCAGAATTACTCAACTGGAGAATCCGCCGCCCAAAATTACTCAACTGGAGAATCCGCTGCCCAGAATTACTCAACTGGAGAATCCGCCGCCCAGAATTAATCAACTGGAGAATCCGCCACCAGAATTACTCAACTTAAATGGGTTGCTAATAAATTTCTTCGATAACCTCGCATTTGTTTAATTTTCTGTTTCTATTTATTCCAATATGACTCAATAGCTTGGGTATGCACACCCGTGTGAGGATCTACAAAGTTAATGCTATGATTTACTGTCCTGTGCTTAAGTCCAAGATCTCGTTGGATATGGCGATAAGATTTCCATTCATCCGTGTGAATAACAGAACCGGGTCATACAACAGCCTCGATTATTCCAAGAAGCGTAATGGAATCTCTGCGTTCTACAATTTCCATGTAGCCAATAGCTGGAGTGAAACTAGTGTCCACTAGTCCAAAACCCCAAATAGGTTTTTCATTTCCTCGTCCTCTGTGGTGCTTTACTTTATGGGCAAAGCAGGATTCATCGGCTTGAACAATGATTCCAGGTCCTCTCAGTTGAATTGGATGCCTCTCAAAGTACTTTTGACACACTTCATGAAAAAAATTAAAAATGTCTATGACAGTTTTTTCACCAATTGACACCGTATTAACTGCATTTTGTACACTTTCTTGGATGCACCACATATACATTATGTGCAACCAAACACTTAATTGTAAATTGGACTTCTCGAAAAAAAATCCTTTTCTGATTGAAGTAACAAATGTTTTATACTTTTGGCACTATCGATTGTAACAACGCCACTGATAGCGTCTTTCAAAGATTTACACTAACACAAATTCAACTGCTCATTGCAGTGAATATAGTTCATTGGGCTCTTGAGAATGCCTATATTTTGCATAATACTATGGTGGGCATGGCATCTTCGTGTACTAATAATGGCATGAGTGTATATATTTATAGAGATTTCTAGGCATATTATCAACTACATATTTGTATTTCCAACTTTTATGATTTCAAATTGTATCTTTTGTCTTATCTTAGTGACTAAACTGATAAGATATAACTGATATGGCAAATATGGGATCAACTGGAGAATCCAGTTGATTCCATATTTGCCACAAATGTTCCAACTGGAGAAACCGCCGCCCAAGTCATCTGGGAGGCGGATCCTCACATTGATCCCATATTTTAATCCAGAAAAAAATTCCCTTCCAAATGATATGTATATAATACAATATGCGATTCCAATTAACAATGTGGCTATGTATTCCATATTTGGCCTAAAATTTCTTCCAGAGCTAATCTTAATAATTATAAGGAGTAATAATTAAAATAAGCTTTACTATATATATTAAAAAATGTAAAAAATAACCACATATCGGAGGGGGGGGTAATAGCCGCCATTTAGCAACTACTTGTAGGACGTTACCAAAATAAAAAAAAACAAGGAAAAACAAACTAAAACTACCAAGAAATGAACAGGCTACAGTGGGTATGGGAATAGTGTTTATGGATAGACTTCAATAAGATCCGCGGGGTTCACTAATGATCTACATAGATCCTATTGCCCACTTCCATTTCTAACTGTGCCTTAAATTTATCAAATGTTTTTGAAAGTATTACTGAGGAAGCACTCACTACATCTTCAGACAAATTGTTCCAGTGGTTTATCGCAGTGTTTGAAAGTATTTCCAGTTTGTCTTTTATTGAATCTGCTCTTGTAAAATTGCTTTGAGTGTCCTCCTAAATTTGTCTCATTTTCTTGAAAAAGGTCTGTGGGGTCAACATCCTCCAATCCAGTTGTGCATGTCCCATTTTTTTAGGCCATCCACATAGATTAGGCCCTAGAGGCTGGCTACAATTTTTGTTGCTCTGTTGCACATTCTCAATTTCATTTTTGTTCCACCTTAGTTGAGACCACACTTGCACTACATACTCCAAGATGGTCACATGTAAGTCCTGTAGATTGTCATGAATCCTTCTTCAGTCGTTTTTGAGTGCTACAGATGAGCCCTAGGATGATGTTCGCCTTAAGATTCTGTAATATATTCATCAAAAATAACTTCCTGAAGAATATCCCTAGATCCTTTTCTGTGACCACTTCCTGTATTTGTCTACCATCTATATTATAATCTTGCCTTTAATTTGATAGCCCTACGGTGTAGAGGTAAGTTAAGGGAGGTAGGGTCGGGTAAGACATTCAGATAAATGTAAGGAGCAACAGGTGGGGAAATGGGCAGAGGGCTAGGGAGGTTGAGTGTAGTAATGATAAGACAATACAGAATGATATATTGAAAATATACTACACACAAAATAGGAGCATAAGGAATAAGATGGATTTGTTAGAGAATTTTGATGTTATTGAGATAGCAGTCATGGTTTAATTTGAGAGGAAAAAACAAAGTTAACTAAAATCCTCATTGTTGCCAATTTTTTACCTTTCAGTAAGCGC